>CAUOFW020003136.1:511354-543700 GCA_963454935.2 Ilex paraguariensis
AAGTTTGGATACATATCGTTACTCATATTTAGAGACTGTGACCAAAATAAAATGGGCCAATACCATACAAAGTCATCATAATTTTCTAAAGATAGAGAAACATACAAAGGTAAATTGCATAAATAATCTTTGAGGTTTGTTATTTGTTACACTTTCATTCCTAATTTTTTAATTTCATTAATTTTGTCTCCAAAATTCAAACATTGAGTCAATTTGGTCATTGACACTAACTGTCGTCACAAAAATAGATGGAAAACACCAAGTGCCTGTCACGTGCATATCGTGCATATCTTTTAGGGTATTTTTGGTATTTTATAGACAAAATATATGGCAAAATGGAAAAAAGAAAAAATTGGCTTTCTCCCTCCCTCTCTGTCCCCCTTAAGAAATTAGAAGTCTCATCCATACTGTATATTTCCACCTTCCACCACCCTCTGCACTCCCCAGGCCAACCGATGACTGTCACCACCTCAATTACCCTTCCACCCTCCAAAATTTATTCTACACAACTTCCACCGTAAAGCCAACTCAATCATCTAGTAATAACACAGTCACTCCTCAAAGTAAAGCCAACTGCTAAGCTCACCAGCATCACCACCACCACCACAGACCCAAACCCCACCATTGCTACCTCTACCATAAAAAAAAAAACACGAAATCTTGATAACCCATACAATTTCTAAGAACGAAGTAGAAATTAGGGAGAGAGAATTACGAGGAGAGAAAGGGAATCATAATCACCATCATAATCTAATGCCCAATTCAAACCTAATTTTTCATCGGTCCAAAATTTGGGGGTTTGATACTCAGATAATTGATGAGCAATTTTGGGGTATGCTTTTGTGGTTTTGCGCTACGTGTGTACTAGGGTTTGAGAGAGGGAAGATGTGTTGGGTATGAGGGTGAAAGACGCAAGAACGTTGAGAGAGAGAACCCATGGGAGAACCAAGAGGAAGATTTGCTTGTCATGGTGGGCGGTGTGATCGGTGTCAACATTCTTGAGACAAAGATTTGTTCCTTGTGTTGTGTTTGTGCGTCACATAGAGGCAAGGGTTTTAGAGATAGAGAAAGGGTTATGTTGGGCTAAAGGGAGAGAAGCGTCTAGGGATGTCAGTGGACCGAAGTGGGGGCGGGGAGTGTAGTCTTCATCCCCGTACCTGCTTAAAAAAACTCTATCCATCCCCGGTCCACACCCGTTAACGGATATAATTTTCATCCCCATCCCCATCTACGGGTAAATTTTTAATTCCCGTCCTCGTCCCCATCCCCGCTTCCCATACCCACTTAAGCTCAAGACCAAGCCCAAGTAACATAATTCAAAATTCTAAATAAATCTAATATTTAAATTATCCAACAACATTTTAAATAATTTAGTGAATAATCTATATTACAAAATGTAAAAGTCAAAACAATATAGTATTCTGTTTAAAGTGTCATTGGACCACAAAAAGAGAAACGAAACTATTAGAGAGAAAGGAAGAAAAGAAAAATAAAATTGAACTAAGAAAACGATAGCACTACACTTGAAGTTTCCTAGAAGAATTTTTATTATTACAATTCATATTACAGCCATAAAGTGTTAAAAAATGAAAACTTAAAATTTCGCTAATTCAATAATTCTCTCAATTTCTTAGTTTACTTTAGCAAAGAAACTCATCAACCTCCATTCACAATATTTCTATCCACAATGAAATGCAAAACTATCTTACTCTCTCTTATCTATTTTTAGAGTATGGTTAATCCAAACACCTAACAGTTTCAATCAGTGAACACAAATAAAAAAAAATAATAATCAGGAAAAAAATTGATAAGATTACCACATAGCAATATCACTTGTTAGTTTAATTACTATATNAGCTGGTTATTTTTTTATTTTTTGGTCGTTGACGGTGTACAAATTCATGATCTTTTGTTGATATATTTGTTGAGCAGTGTTATGTATTTAAAATTTATAACTCAAATTTGTATTCTAAATTAAGGAGAACTATTGAATTAGTGGATCTCATCAATTTTTTTAAATAACACTCACTGATACAATGGTCCTCCTTAATTTGAAATACAAATTTGAATTATAAGTTTGGATACATATCGTTACTCATATTTAGAGCCTGTGACCAAAATAAAATGGGCCAATACCATACAAAGTCATCATAATTTTCTAAAGATAGAGAAACATACAAAGGTAAATTGCATAAATAATCCTTGAGGTTTGTTATTTGTTACACTTTCATTCCTAACTTTTTAATTTCATTAATTTTGTCTCCAAAATTCAAACATTGAGTCAATTTGGTCATTGACACTAACTATCGTCACAAAAATAGATGGAAAACACCAAGTGCCTGTCACGTGCATATCTTTTAGGGTATTTTTGATATTTTATAGACAAAATATATGGCAAAATGGAAAAAAGAAAAATTGGCTTTCTCCCTCCCTCTCTGTACCCCTTAAGAAATTAGAAGTCTCATCCATACTGTATATTTCCACCTTCCACCACCCTCTGCACTCCCCAGGCCAACCGATGACTGTCACCACCTCAATTACCCTTCCACCCTCCAAAATTTATTCTACACAACTTCCACCGTAAAGCCAACTCAATCATCTAGTAATAACACAGTCACTCCTCAAAGTAAAGCCAACTGCTAAGCTCACCAGCATCACCACCACCACCACAGACCCAAACCCCACCATTGCTACCTCTACCATAAAAAAAACAAACACGAAATCTTGATAACCCATACAATTTCTAAGAACGAAGTAGAAATTAGGGAGAGAGAATTACGAGGAGAGAAAGGGAATCATAATCACCATCATAATCTAATGCCCAATTCAAACCTAATTTTTCATCGGTCCAAAATTTGGGGGTTTGATACTCAGATAATTGATGAGCAATTTTGGGGTATGCTTTTGTGGTTTTGCGCTACGTGTGTACTAGGGTTTGAGAGAGGGAAGATGTGTTGGGTATGAGGGTGAAAGACGCAAGAACGTTGAGAGAGAGAACCCATGGGAGAACCAAGAGGAAGATTTGCTTGTCATGGTGGGCGGTGTGATCGGTGTCAACATTCTTGAGACAAAGATTTGTTCCTTGTGTTGTGTTTGTGCGTCACATAGAGGCAAGGGTTTTAGAGATAGAGAAAGGGTTATGTTGGGCTAAAGGGAGAGAAGCGTCTAGGGATGTCAGTGGACCGAAGTGGGGGCGGGGAGTGTAGTCTTCATCCCCGTACCTGCTTAAAAAAACTCTATCCATCCCCGGTCCACACCCGTTAACGGATATAATTTTCATCCCCATCCCCATCTACGGGTAAATTTTTAATTCCCGTCCTCGTCCCCATCCCCGCTTCCCATACCCACTTAAGCTCAAGACCAAGCCCAAGTAACATAATTCAAAATTCTAAATAAATCTAATATTTAAATTATCCAACAACATTTTAAATAATTTAGTGAATAATCTATATTACAAAATGTAAAAGTCAAAACAATATAGTATTCTGTTTAAAGTGTCATTGGACCACAAAAAGAGAAACGAAACTATTAGAGAGAAAGGAAGAAAAGAAAAATAAAATTGAACTAAGAAAACGATAGCACTACACTTGAAGTTTCCTAGAAGAATTTTTATTATTACAATTCATATTACAGCCATAAAGTGTTAAAAAATGAAAACTTAAAATTTCGCTAATTCAATAATTCTCTCAATTTCTTAGTTTACTTTAGCAAAGAAACTCATCAACCTCCATTCACAATATTTCTATCCACAATGAAATGCAAAACTATCTTACTCTCTCTTATCTATTTTTAGAGTATGGTTAATCCAAACACCTAACAGTTTCAATCAGTGAACACAAATAAAAAAAAATAATAATCAGGAAAAAAAATTGATAAGATTACCACATAGCAATATCACTTGTTAGTTTAATTACTATATTTCTAGATTAGTAGTTACAGTAAATATGTTTAATTAAGACTTGCGAATATATATATATATATATAACGGGTAGCGGGGGGGAGGGGGGCGGGGCGGGGGCGGGGGGAAGGGGAAGTCCATCCCCGCCTTCATCCCCGTACGGGTTTATACTGGTATCCCTGTATACGTCCACTGTCTAATATGTATAGTTCATCCCTGGTCCAAACGGGACGGGTTTGAACAAATACCCGCTTTTTTCTGATCTACTGCCATCCCTAGAAGCGTCACATGGAGGTTAAGGTTTCGATTCTTTGTCTTGGATCAGTCAGCAAACATAGGAGATAGAGAAAGAGAGAGAGGAATATGTTTGGTCTAGGAAGATAGAGCACAATAACATAGATAGAAAAGGGAAAAAAAAAAGGAGGAAAAAGAAGATGCATGTTTGGGTGTATGTCTAATATTGTCCAGATAGAGAATAATGTCGTTTGGACGTATAGATTATTATAAAATAACACAAATACCCTTAAATATATGCACGTGATGGGTACATGGTATTTTTTGTCTATTTTTATGACTGCAGTTAGTGTCAAGGACCAAATTGACTTAATGTTTGAACTTTGAGGACGAAATTAGAACTTTAGAGACGAAAGTGCAATAATTATCAAACCTCGTGGACTATTGGTGCAATTTACCCAACATACAATGTATTATAAATAATACATATGTTAGTATCACTTTATCTCCGGAAACTTTAGCCTCATTTGAACATATTTAATAAGATAAATATAAATACAATACAGAATTCATAGGAAATTCTGTGCGAATTTCAAAAATAACTGAAAAGGGGGAAAAATCCTAAATAGTTCAACCTCTAAAACTTGGAGGTCTCGGATTTAATATTTTTCATACCCATTAAGGATAGTCACTCTTGTTTCACAGGAGACATGTACTAAATTCGCTTGGGTTACAGTAATTAATATCTGAGCTTGAAAGAGTAGTTAGTACAAATCTGGATACCCCTATCTCAAAAAAAAAAAAATGAAAGAAAAAAAAAGGCAGAGAGAAAACAGTCTCTGAGGTGATGGACTAGATGTAGGCTCAATGTTTGACGGGTGCTAGGTAGTTTGGGTTGGTTTAGCTTTTGTCAAGCCCACATAATTTGAGCCCAAGTAAAAAACACACTAATCTCTTTTCGTCTCCTCTGCGAAGGAGTGCAAATGAATTGGGCTAAGTCTAATACAAAGTTGTGATAATTGGGGCTAATACTCTTTTAAAAACTTATAATGATTTAAGTCTATTCATTAAATATATGGGTAATTTGTAAGGAGGTACACCAAATTAGATTTATTTGATAAAAAATACACACTAAAAAATGTAGGGCTATTAAGTACTTAATTTTGATACTTATTTGTATCAAAGTACATAATTTAAATTTATTTATTTTTATTGTGATATTTTTGTCATCCATTAATCCATGTGTATTTAATGCACCAGTTTCCTATTAAACATCTCCTAGTTTATATATATATATACATTTTTATATATACATAAATACATATTTATATATATATTATATATAAATAAATACTTATGTATGTATGTATGTATATACTTGTTAAATCTTTTATCAAAATTTTGAATTATCTTTTAATGCACCTTGATTCATGCATTTTTTTTTAGAAAGTGGTTTTATTTTTAAATTAATTTAATATCCGAATAATGTAATAGTGTCACAATACAAAGTATAACAGTGTAACAATAAAAGTGTAACACTAACAATGTAACAGTATAACAATAATAGTATAACAATCTATTTACACAAAATATTGTACTATTACATTTTATCAAACATATAATTTCATATAATTTCATTCAAAATAGTCCATCTTCTTTTTGAATTTGTTATTATATACACAAAACTACTGAACACTATTTTTGTAATACATTGTCTTTGTTACATTGTATTTGTTACACTGTTATTGTTATATAATTACATTATTCGGATATTAAATTAATTTAAAAAAAAACTATTTTCCAAAAAAAAAAAAAACATTTGAATCAAGGTGCATTAAATATAATTTGAAAACAAAATCACTTTTCAAAAAAAAAATACGCACGCATCAAAGTGCATTAAAAATAATTCAAAATTTAAATAAGAGATTTAACAACAAATATATATATATATATATATATATATATATATGTGTGTGTGTGTGTGTGTGTGTATAAATAAGTATATATGTGTGTGCGTGTGTGTATATATATATATATACACAACCTTTTTCCCCCCTGAATTTTTGGAGGAGGTTCGGGATGAATTAGGTTTCCTGTCTGCCATGAGGTTCCTGCAAAAATTCTCTGGTTAGGAAATCAGGAATATAATTATATTCTCCTTTGATATATTCTATATCAAAATCGAAAATACTTAAAATAGATTTCCATCTAGCAAAAATTTGCTTAGCAGCTATATTTTTAACATCTTTGGTTAAAACATCCTTGGCTGATTTACAGTCAACCCGCACAAGGAATTTTTGATTCAATATATCATCCTGGAATTTAGAGATACACAGGACAATAGATAAAATCTCTTTTTTAATAGTGGAATAATTCTTTTGAGTTTTATTCCAAATACCAGAATGGAACCAAACAATTTGTTCAGGAGAATTAGGAGATTCTCTCTGAAGGAGGATTCCACCATAACCAATATCAGAGGCATCAGTCTGGATGATTTTAAAAGAATCAACGGACGGAATACCAAGACAGGGAAGAGTTTTGATAAACTTCTTGACTTGTTGAACAATAGAAGTATGGACAGTGGTCCAAGGAGAAGGATTTTCTTTGAGCCTGTCATACAAGGGTTTGATGGTTTTCCTAAGATCCTGATAAAAGTCAGAAACATAATTTAGGGAACCTAAAAACCTTTGTAATTGGGTTTTGTCTAAGATTTCATCTGGAAATTTATCTGCAAACTGGATGGCTCTACTAATAGGAGTGATAGTAGAATCCTGGATATTGTATCCTAAAAACCTTACTGAGGTTTGGAACAATTTAATCTTGGATGCAGATAGAACTAATCCATTTTGTTTGACAATTGTATGAAAAGCATAAAGGTGCTTCCAGTGTTCTTCTATTGTTCTGGAGAAGATGAGTATATCATCTATATAGACAATAGAAAAATGACTGATACAATTGAAAACTTCATTCATTATGTTCTGGAATTCACTTGGGGCGTTTTTCAACCCAAAGGGCATGACATTCCATTCATAATGTCCGAAGGGAGTAGTAAAAGCGGTTTTATACCTGTCCATAGGGTGGATCTGTATTTGCCAAAAACCACTTTTAAGATCAAATTTGGAAAAGATAGTGGACTTATTGAGTCTTTTTATCAAATCCTGTTTGTTAGGTATAGGGTACCTAATCCATTCTAAAACCTTGTTTAAAGGTTTATAATTTATGACTAACCTTGGGACTCCTCTTTCTAATTCTGCGTTTTTGACTACATAGAAAGCAGGACAAGACCAAGGTGACTTGCTATTCCTAATGATACCATTTTTTAGTAACTCTGAGATTTCTTTTTTACAGATCTCAGTAGTTTCATGGTTCATTTGGATTGGTCTGGATTTAGTAGGGATATTGTCTTCACTAAATCCTTTAATATAATGAAGTCTGACCATGTGCTTCTTCCTATGCCAAAATGCTGTAGGAAGAGAGGAACAAACTTCTGATTCTAAGTTTTCCCTAAACCTATCAATCTTTTGTTGTAAGATTGGGTTGGTTAGGTTTTCTTTAGTTCTGAGGTGGTTAATCTCTTGTTTAAGAAATTCCACTTGTTTAATTTTTCTGTTAATAACATTAAGGGACTGTGAGACAGAAACGTCTTTTAGCTGCCTTAAATGTTTTTTCTCAAGTTTGGTAATAAATGTAAATACAATTTTTCTTCCAAAATTTTTAGTTGATATTCCATTTGTATCTGTACTAAAATGGTACAAAAGATATATAAATGGAAGACCAAGTATAACAGAGTCAGTCATGTCTTTGACAAGTAAGAATGATGTTTCAAAACATACATCTTGTTGACATACATGAACTCNTACATCTTGTTGACATACATAAACTCTTGGAAGTTTGTATTTAACATTCATTTTACTGCCATTAGCAGAACTAATTCTTTCTAATGTTTTCTCATAAAACATAGTTGGAATTAATCCTTCTTGGATGCAGTTTACATCTGCTCCAGTGTCTAATAAGGCAATAACAGTAATATGAAAACTATTGTTAATGATTAATTTTACTTCAACATGCCATTTTTGGACAGTTAAAGAATTAATCAGACTAATTCTTTTGTCATTAGAAGTGGCTCCTTCCTGGAATGAAGGCAGGTTCGTTACACCAGAAGTTTCCGTCTGAAAGGAGGAGGTTACTGGTATCCCCTGTGTGTAGCCTTGATGATCAAAAGGATTAGTAAAATCTTCAGTCTGATCTTCTGGATCAGAATCTTGGGATTTTTCAGAATGTTTTTCTGTTAAAAGAGTTAAAGCTTCAACAAATTTTTTGTCTTGAGCTTTTAAATCTTTTATTTCTATTTTAAGCTTATTAACTTCACTTTGGAGATCTTGTAAGGTGATTTCTTTTTTCTTTTCCTTACTAAATCTTTCCATAGTTTTGTTAAGGCTTATCAACGGTTTTTCTATAACAGGTTGCTTATTATCCTTTTTACTGAAAAGGTTTCTAAGCTGTTTTACATACTTATCTTTTAGATCTGGATCTTCTATTTTGGAGATCAAGTCTATAAGTATGTGTTCTTCATTTTGTTTAGTGATTACTCTGACTTGTTTGTGACAAGAACATCCTATTTTAACTTTAGGGTTATCAGGATGGTCAGAGACTGAATAATAATCTGAGGAATCTGAGGTGTCTTCTGGACTGGTTGATTCTTCAGAATTTTCCAGATTATTTATCCTAAAGATTTCAAGGATTCTGTCCTCATCATCTTGGGATAAATTTAATCTTTTGACTTGTTTTTTAATTGGACAGTCAGGACTAATGTGGCCTGGCTTTCCACAATTAAAACATTTAATATCATCTTGGATTTTTCCCTTTCCTTTTTTGTCTGTCCTTTTGGATCTAAAATGTCTTCTTGGTTTTCTTGAAAATTCAGGTTTAGATCTTTTGGCAGTTTTGTGGTGAGGAAAAAATCTTTGATAAGATTTATTTTTAGAATAAAGCTTATGTGATTTGGATTTTCTGTGTTTCTTATGGGAAGGAGCTAATGGCTGTAACCCATATTGTTCACAAAAATTACCTAATTCATATTTAGCCTTATGTTTTTCATTGGNTGAAGTCTGACCATGTGCTTCTTCCTATGCCAAAATGCTGTAGGAAGAGAGGAACAAACTTCTGATTCTAAGTTTTCCCTAAACCTATCAATCTTTTGTTGTAAGATTGGGTTGGTTAGGTTTTCTTTAGTTCTGAGGTGGTTAATCTCTTGTTTAAGAAATTTCACTTGTTTAATTTTTCTGTTTATAACATTAAGGGACTGTGAGACAGAAACGTCTTTTAGCTGCCTTAAATGTTTTTTCTCAAGTTTGGTAATAAATGTAAATACAATTTTTCTTCCAAAATTTTTAGTTGATATTCCATTTGTATCTGTACTAAAATGGTACAAAAGATATATAAATGGAAGACCAAGTATAACAGAGTCAGTCATGTCTTTGACAAGTAAGAATGATGTTTCAAAACATACATCTTGTTGACATACATAAACTCTTGGAAGTTTGTATTTAACATTCATTTTACTGCCATTAGCAGAACTAATTCTTTCTAATGTTTTCTCATAAAACATAGTTGGAATTAATCCTTCTTGGATGCAGTTTACATCTGCTCCAGTGTCTAATAAGGCAATAACAGTAATATGAAAACTATTGTTAATGATTAATTTTACTTCAACATGCCATTTTTGGACAGTTAAAGAATTAATCAGACTAATTCTTTTGTCATTAGAAGTGGCTCCTTCCTGGAATGAAGGCAGGTTCGTTACACCAGAAGTTTCCGTCTGAAAGGAGGAGGTTACTGGTATCCCCTGTGTGTAGCCTTGATGATCAAAAGGATTAGTAAAATCTTCAGTCTGATCTTCTGGATCAGAATCTTGGGATTTTTCAGAATGTTTTTCTGTTAAAAGAGTTAAAGCTTCAACAAATTTTTTGTCTTGAGCTTTTAAATCTTTTATTTCTATTTTAAGCTTATTAACTTCACTTTGGAGATCTTGTAAGGTGATTTCTTTTTTCATTTCCTTACTAAATCTTTCCATAGTTTTGTTAAGGCTTATCAACGGTTTTTCTATAACAGGTTGCTTATTATCCTTTTTACTGAAAAGGTTTCTAAGCTGTTTTACATACTTATCTTTTAGATCTGGATCTTCTATTTTGGAGATCAAGTCTATAAGTATGTGTTCTTCATTTTGTTTAGTGATTACTCTGACTTGTTTGTGACAAGAACATCCTATTTTAACTTTAGGGTTATCAGGATGGTCAGAGGCTGAATAATAATCTGAGGAATCTGAGGTGTCTTCTGGACTGGTTGATTCTTCAGAATTTTCCAGATTATTTATCCTAAAGATTTCAAGGATTCTGTCCTCATCATCTTGGGATAAATTTAATCTTTTGACTTGTTTTTTAATTGGACAGTCAGGACTAATGTGGCCTGGCTTTCCACAATTAAAACATTTAATATCATCTTGGATTTTTCCCTTTCCTTTTTTGTCTGTCCTTTTGGATCTAAAATGTCTTCTTGGTTTTCTTGAAAATTCAGGTTTAGATCTTTTGGCAGTTTTGTGGTGAGGAAAAAATCTTTGATAAGATTTATTTTTAGAATAAAGCTTATGTGATTTGGATTTTCTGTGTTTCTTATGGGAAGGAGCTAATGGCTGTAACCCATATTGTTCACAAAAATTACCTAATTCATATTTAGCCTTATGTTTTTCATTGGTTAATTGCTTATTGATTCTCAAATCAACACACCATTTTAATCCTACATTTTGGATGGTGCTAATGAGTTCTCCATAAGCAAGATTATCATATTCAATGATTCCTGTGTCTTTGCTAAGAGCTTCTCTAACCTTATGGGCAAAGAGATTGGGTAGTCCATTAACAAATTTTTCTTTCCAGAATGCTTTCTGGCAGTCTAGTCGAACCATGACACGGGAAACAAAGACATCTTTATACCACCTAAAGTCACTAAGAGTGGGACATTTTAGGTTGGTCAATTGGTCATGGATCCTAGCAGTTATGCTACTAGGAGAGCCAACAAAGTGTTTAATGATGGTGAATATAAGTGTATTACATCCATCAGGTCTGGCTGTTCCGATCCTTTCATCAAAGATTGGAAGGCCTTCATCATCTCTGAGAACAGCATTAATGATACTGTCTCTTTGTTCCTGGTTTAAATAATTATCCCACCAATTTCTAAGAACACCTGTGAATCCTGAAACTATTAGTTTGACTATCTCAGGTTCAGGGCTATCTAGGTTGGTCATATAATTATTTAAAACCATGGATAAATGACTAATCTTGTTAAGAATTTCCTGTTCACTCAGACCATCTATGTTCCATTCATATAGCTTGTTAGATTGAACAGAAAATTGGTTTTAACACATTTTTTCTTCATATTGAAGATCTGGTGGAGTAGGTCTAGAATACCAGTTCTTTGTGGAGCTGGTAGGGACTCTAACTAGTGCATTGATTTTAGAATCAGGTTGGGTCATACTGTGATCCTTAAACTGATTTTCTAAGTTTTTTATTTCAGAGTCAGAATCAGTGGTGTCTTCTGGACTATCAGATTCTGCATTAGACTCTGAACTTTCTTTGGTTTGGTTGATGACTGTTATCTGGGAAGTACTGGTAGATTCCTTCTTAGATAAAAGTGCATCAATCTGTTGAATTAGGTTTTTATCTTTTAAACCTAAATTCTTTCTTTCTTCAGGTAGGTTGACTAGAGGTCTTTCTACTGAAGATGGTTTAATTTCGTCTATTTTAGTTTCAATTTTATCCAACTGTTTTCCTATAGTAATTAGGCTTTGGTTGGTGAAATTGATCTGTTCAACTATCTTCTTTTCGGATTCTAAAACTGGAATCTTAAAAGGAGTAGCAGTAACAGTTTTGGTAGCATATTTAATTTCAATAGTTTCTGCTGGGGGGTGACTAGAGGTCACTATAGCAGATTCTGTTTTCCAATTTTGCTGAGTTACTAATTTTACTTCTTTGTGGAAGTTTTTTAAGTAGTCTTCTAAAGCAATCTCAGATTCTAATTTATACATTAAAGAAATCCATTCTTTCTTTATTTTATCTTGATTTTTACAAGGTAGAGATTCAAAAGCTTTCCTAAGAGGTTTGTTCTCAGGGGTTTTGAAATTTCTTTTTAACTTGTAAATATCAGGCATAAAAATTTTGTTTTCCCTAGTGATAGTGTATAATTGATGGTTTTGGTGGATGCTACATTTCCATCAAAAGCACTAGCAGTGGGTGACAGAGAAGGTGAAGGAGTGAATTCATCATTCTCTGTTTGTTTGAATTCTGTGTATCTAGACCTTAATGATACACTTATGGGAGTGTATACTGGCCTAGCTACTGGGTCAGAGGAATTAGCGATTCCTTTTAACCTATGGTCAAGTTCTTTGGCAATTTCTCTGTCTCTATGGGAAACAGATGAGAAATCAGATTTCCTTCCTTCAGGAACCTGATCATGCCTAGGTGTAAACCTACTAGATCTATTGGATCTAGCAGTATCAAAAGATATTTTAACCGATCCATCGGGGAGCTGTCTGATAGTCTCCAGATCAGTTGTAGTTGACTCGGTACTAGATTCTTTGTCAAAATTTTCATTCTGCATGGTCCAAGACTCTGGTAAGGTCACATCTTTCCAAAGTATCTGCTTTGGAATTTGGATGTTGGTCTGTGCAGAACTGGCTTGTATCAACATAGTACTTCCCTTAGGACTTGGATCAAGGCATTGTACATTAAGATTGGTATGAATACACTTGTAGTAAATCCTGTAAATAAGTACTATGGAACTAGTGTTTTTTACTAACCTGGTAATATCGTCTGTAAGACGGATACCAAGAGTTAGTGTCATATGTGTGTTAGGACAATGGAGGTCAAGGGTGAAATCAGGGAAGCAGTTAAAGTAGACTGGACCTCTGTGGAGTCCTGTCTCCATGATTCCCAAGACACTTGGTTCCCAATCTAGAAACCTTGCATCTCTTAGTGCTAGTAAGGCAGCAGCATTTCTGCCTTGGGTGATAAGTGGTTTAATGGCCACTTGGACAAGACCTATGTGGATAAAATTAAATCCTTTAGTCTTGTGTTTTTTAAGAGTCTCCTTAGTGAGGAGCTCACAAAGCTCATCTTCTTTCCTGAGAGGATGAACTTGTTCAACAGTTTTAACTTGGTGTTCTTCACTAAAGGTTTTTTGAACCCAAGTTGTGCTATAAATATTTTTTTCTTTAACTGGAGGAATATTCCATTTTTTCCAGTCTGTTTTAGTTTCTTCTATTTCTAATTCTTCTTCATTTACTCTATGTGGCATAGAATAATCTGAAGATCTAGATGTACTAGCTCTAGAATTAGATCTGAATAATCTACTCATTTTAAAATCTGAATTGTTATCAAATTTTAAATTTATATGTAAGTTTGACGACACTATACATACCCCCTAATCTGGCTCCAATTTCTCTCAACTTCTCGCCTAAGATCCCTGTCTGCCAATTCTAGGACTTACACTTGGGACAAAAAGAGGCTTACGTACTCTTGAGGGTCTGGATTAAGGTTGGGTGATAGGGTGCGAATCTACTTACAAATGAATTTAAAAGATGGAACAGATAAAGATTTCAAAGTGAGTTAGATGACTCAAATGAAATTTTAAAGATAATACACCAGGCCGTCAAATGGCTCTGATACCAAATATAAGACAGATGCGGAATTCATATGAGATGAGAAAAGACAGATTAATGACTGAAAAATACAAAATATTTTAATTAAGTAAATAAATACTTACAACACTAGAACTAATGGTCTAGTGGAAATAAGCGGTAAATAGGGAGCTCTTCTTTTGCATTATTGAAGAAGGCTTACAAGTGAAGGGTAGGTTTACAAGTATTAGTGGCTTGTATAGTTGTTCTGAAACCAGACTAGAGAGTGTCTAAGGTTTTCAAAACTTGGTTTTTTCTGAGAAGAGGGAGCTGCCTTATATAGAGGTAAGGGACTCCGGATTCTTCCTTTGTAATCATTCTGCCTTTCTCTTTTACTCAGGGTAAAGTAATTCACTTTCTTGCTTTCGACTGAAAAGTGGAGTAAGATTCTTTTACCCGGGTAACTAGGACATGCTGAAGGGACTAGTGGGTCCTGTCTGTCTGTCCTGAGAATCCATCTTTCGGTGGGAAAGCAGATTATGGGCCCTGCTTTTGTCTGAGAGAATCTTGCTTTTAGTGAAAGGGGATCCTATGCAGACATGTGATATTATTTTTACACAGAGTGGACAACTTTTCTTTCTCTTTTGAAGAAAGTAGTGATTGAAGCCACTTTATGTAAATAATAATTCACGGGAGTGCAAGGTCAGGAGTGAGGTTATCAACATCAAAGTCTTCGATTCCTTCATAAGGATCCTGAGCATATCCTGCTGGGAGTTCTGCTGAGGAAGATCCTTGGGAAGACGATGAGTCACTGTCTGAGTCAAGTTGTTCCAAGAGCTTCTTAAGGAGCTTTGCCTTGGACTTCTTCTTGCTGGACTTCTTCTGAGAACCTTTAGAACCTTTGGATGAAGATTCTGCTGGCTGGGCTTGTGTCATAGGAAGGTTAGCCTGGCTTGATTGAGCGGGCAGTTCCTTCATTGGCGTTGCCGGTTGTAAGGGACCTGGAACTATTACTGGAGTTGGTACCCTTACAGGGAAGTCCTGTTTCACCATTGTGATAATGTCACCATGCTGAAACCTGGACCACCATTTGGCATAGAATTGTCGGGTCAAATTGAATCCCACAATTTCCCATTGCCATTTGAGTATCCAAGGGACTTTGTACCTGCAAAGAAATATTAGTAATAAGGGTAATGGGGACTCCTGTTTACTAGGACGGTAAAGGGAGTAAAAGATTTTAATCTGATCTTTAAGATCAGCTGGAAAGATTTCATCAATGGGACCATGTTGATGCCACCACTGATTAAACCATGCAGGAATATGACTTTTGAAATCTTTATGAAAATTCAAGAACCAGGAATGGGACAAATCCTCATTCTGGTAGAGTAATATTTTTGACCATGACTCAATGTAGTCATAGTAATTGAATTGTCTGGTGTGAAAAGGAAGTTCTCGGAGCAAAGAAGGGTGATAACCCCATTCCTCAACAGAAATAATCTTGGTAATATACAAGCTATGATAGATAACCTTATTTGGGTTTATCTTATCAAGGATGGGCTTGGTAAAGATAGATTTGGTGTAGTAGAGAATATCTTGGTAAAAACTATGGGGTTTTTCCAAGTCTACTGGAATGTAGGTCCAACCTTTTGGGAGGTAGGCCTCTACAAGGTCTTTTGGATCCTTGTGTTTAGAATGAGCTAGTTCAATGGCTAGGACATTCTGGGAATAGGCTTTGAAATAATCAACCTTTGGGCCTAATTGGGCTACAAAGGGTTGTGAGGCTTTATAGGGGTTTGTCATGGCACTAGTGGTCCTGACAGGTGGCTGTTGGGCCATTTGGGTGAAGGTCAGTGGGTTGACAGTGGTAGATACGACTACTGGCCGAATAACCAAAGCAGATTGGGCTGCTGGCCTACTGGGCTGAGCAGTTTCTAATAAAAATCTGTTTGACAAGGCTAGTGGCAAGTCAGGTTCAGATTTAGGTTGTTTATCCTTTTTCCCCCCTGAATTTTTGGAGGAGGTTCGGGATGTACTAGGTTTCCTGTCCGCCATGAGGTTTCTGCAAAAATTCTCTGGTTAGGAAATCAGAAATATAATTATATTCTCCTTTGATATATTCTATATCAAAATCGAAAATATTTAAAATAGATTGCCATCTACCAAAAATTTGCTTAGCAGCTATATTTTTAACATCTTTGGTTAAAACATCCTTGGCCGATTTACAGTCAACCCGCACAAGGAATTTTTGATTCAATATATTATCCTGGAATTTAGAGATACACAGGACAATAGATAAATCTCTTTTTTAATAGTGGAATAATTCTTTTGAGTTTTATTCCAAATACCAGAATGGAACCGAACAATTTGTTCAGGAGAATTAGGAGATTCTCTCTGAAGGAGGATTCCACCATAACCAATATCAGAGGCATCAGTCTGGATGATTTTGAAAGAATCAACGGACGGAATACCAAGACAGGGAAGAGTTTTTATGAACTTCTTGACCTGTTGAACAATAGAAGTATGAACAGTGGTCCAAGGAGAAGGATTTCCTTTGAGCCTGTCATACAGAGGTTTGATGGTTTTCCTAAGATCCTGATAAAAGTCAGAAACATAATTTAGGAAACCTAAAAACCTTTGTAATTGGGTTTTGTCTAGGATTTCATCTGGAAATTTATCTGCAAACTGGATGGCTCTACTAATAGGAGTGATAGTAGAATCCTGGATATTGTATCCTAGGAACCTTACTGAGGTTTGGAACAATTTAATCTTAGATGTAGATAGAACTAATCCATTTTGTTTGACAATTGTATGAAAAGCATAAAGGTGCTTCCAATGTTCTTCTATTGTTCTGGAGAAGATGAGTATATCATCTATATAAACAATAGAAAAATGACTGATACAATTGAAAACTTCATTCATTATGTTCTGGAATTCACTTGGGGCATTTTTTAACCCAAAAGGCATGACATTCCATTCATAATGTCCGAAAGGAGTGGTAAAAGCGGTTTTATACCTGTCCATAGGGTGGATCTGTATTTGCCAAAAACCACTTTTAAGATCAAATTTGGAAAAGATAGTAGACTTATTGAGTCTTTTTATCAAATCCTGTTTGTTAGGTATAGGGTACCTAATCCATTCTAAAACCTTGTTTAAAGGTTTATAGTTTATGACTAACCTTGGGACTCCTCTTTCTAATTCTGCGTTTTTGACTACATAGAAAGCAGGACAAGACCAAGGTGACTTGCTATTCCTAATGATACCATTCTTTAGTAACTCTAAGGATTGGAACAGCCAGACCTGATGGATGTAATACACTTATATTCACCATAATTAAACACTTTGTTGGTACACATAATTAACTCTAAGGATTGTTGGAATCATTGAATATGATAATCTTGCTTATGGAGAACTCATTAGCACCATCCAAAATGTAGGATTAAAATGGTGTGTTGATTTGAGAATCAATAAGAAATTAACAAATGAAAAACATAAGGCTAAATATGAATTAGGTAATTTTTGTGAACAATATGGGTTACAGCCATTAGCTCCTTCCCATAAAAAACACAGAAAATCCAAATCACATAAGCCTTATTCTAAGAACAAATCTTACCAAAGATTTTTTCCTCACCACAAAACTGTCAAAAGATCTAAACCTGAATCTTCCAGAAAACCTAGAAGAAAATTTAGATCTAAAAGAACAGATAACAAAGGAAAGAGGAAAATCCAGGATAATATCAACTGTTTTAATTGTGGAAAGCCAGGCCACATTAGTCCTGACTGTCCAATTAAAAAACAAGTCAAAAGATTAAATTTATCCCAAGATGATGAGGACAAAATCCTTGAAATCTTTAGGATAAATAATCTGGAAAATTCTGAAGAATCATCCAGTCCAGAAGACACCTCAGATTCCTCAGATTATTATTCAGTCTCTGACCATCCTGATAACCCTAAAGTTAAAATAGGATGTTCTTGTCACAAACAAGTCAGAGTAATCACTAAACAAAATGAAGAACACATACTTATAGACTTGATCTCCAAGATAGAAGATCCAGATCTAAAAGATAAGTATGTAAAACAGCTTAGAAACCTTTTCAGTAAAAAGGATAATAAGCAACCTGTTATAGAGAAACCATTAATAAGCCTTAACAAAACTATGGAAAGATTTAGTAAGGAAAAGAAAAAAGAAATCACCTTACAAGATCTCCAAAGTGAAGTTAATAAGCTTAAACTAGAAATAAAAGATTTAAAAGCTCAAGACAAAAAATTTGCTGAAGCTTTAACTCTTTTACAAACAGAAAAACATTATGATAAATCCCAGGATTCTGATCCAGAAGATCAGACTGAAGATTTTACTAATCCTTTTGATCATCAATGCTTTACACAGGGGATACCAGTGACTTCCTCCTTTCAGACGGAAACTTCTGGTGTAACGAACCTGCCTTCATTCCAGGAAGGAGCCACTTCTAATGACAAAAGAATTAGTCTGATTAATTCTTTAACTGTCCAAAAATGGCATGTTGAAGTAAAATTAATCATTAACAACAGTTATCATATTACTGTTATTGCCTTATTAGACACTGGAGCAGATGTAAACTGCATCCAAGAAGGATTAATTCCAACCATGTTTTATGAAAAAACATTGGAAAGAATTAGTTCTGCCAATGGCAGCAAAATGAATGTTAAATACAAACTTCCTAAAGTTCATGTCTGTCAGCAAGATGTATGTTTTGAAACATCATTCCTTCTTGTTAATAACATGACTGATGCTGTTATTCTTGGTCTTCCATTTATATATCTTTTGTACCCCTTTAGTACAGATACAGATGGAATATCAACCAAGCATTTTGGAAGGAAAATTGTATTTCCATTTATTACCAAACCTGAGAAAAGACATTTAAGGCAGCTAAAAGACATTTCTGTCTCACAGTCCCTTAATGTTATTAACAGGAAAATTAAGCAAGTGGAATTTCTTAAACAAGAGATTAACCACCTCAGAACTAAAGAAAACCTAACCAATCCAATCTTACAACAGAAGATCGATAGGTTTAGGGAAAACTTAGAGTCAGAAGTTTGTTCCTCCCTTCCTACAGCATTCTGGCATAGGAAGAAACACATGGTCAGACTTCCCTATATTAAAGGATTTACTGAGGACAATATCCCTACTAAATCCAGACCAATCCAAATGAACCATGAGACTACTGAGATCTGTAAAAAAGAAATCTCAGAGTTACTCAAAAATGGTATCATTAGGAATAGTAAGTCACCTTGGTCTTGTCCTGCTTTCTATGTAGTCAAAAACGCAGAATTAGAAAGAGGAGTCCCAAGGTTAGTCATTAATTACAAACCTTTAAACAAGGTTTTAGAATGGATTAGGTACCCTATACCTAACAAACAGGATTTGATAAAAAGACTCAATAAGTCCACTATCTTTTCCAAATTTGATCTCAAAAGTGGTTTTTGGCAAATACAGATCCACCCTATGGACAGGTATAAAACCGCTTTTACCACTCCTTTCGGACATTATGAATGGAATGTCATGCATTTTGGGTTAAAAAGTGCCCCAAGTGAATTCCAGAACATAATGAATGAAGTTTTCAATTGTATCAGTCATTTTTCTATTGTTTATATAGATGATATACTCATCTTCTCCAGAACAATAGAAGAACATTGGAAGCACCTTTATGCTTTTCATACAATTGTTAAACAAAATGGATTAGTCTTATCTGCATCTAAGATTAAGTTATTTCAAACCTCAGTAAGGTTTTTAGGATACAATATCCAGGATTCTACTATCACTCCTATTAGTAGAGCTATCCAATTTGCAGATAAATTCCCAGATGAAATTCTGGACAAAACCCAGTTACAAAGGTTTTTAGGTTCCCTAAACTATGTTTCTGACTTTTATCAGGATCTTAGGCAAACCATCAAACCTCTGTATGACAGGCTCAAAGGAAATCCTCCTCCTTGGACCACTGTTCATACTTCTATTGTTCAACAGGTTAAGAAGTTCATCAAAACTCTTCCCTGTCTTGGTATTCCGTCCGTTGATTCTTTTAAAATCATCCAGACTGATGCCTCCGATATTGGTTATGGTGGAATCCTCCTTCAGAGAGAATCTCCTAATTCTCCTGAACAGATTGTTCGGTTCCATTCTGGTATTTGGAATAAGACCCAAAAGAATTATTCCACTATTAAAAAAGAGATTTTATCTATTGTCCTGTGTATCTCTAAATTCCAGGATGATATATTGAATCAAAAGTTCCTTGTGCGGGTTGACTGTAAATCAGCCAAGGATGTATTAACCAAAGATGTCAAAAATATAGCTGCTAAGCAGATTTTTGCTCGTTGGCAATCTATTTTAAGTATTTTCGATTTTGATATAGAATATATCAAAGGAGAACATAATTATATTCCTGATTTCCTAACCAGAGAATTTTTGCAGGAACCTCATGGCGGACAGGAAACCTAGTACATCCGGAACCTCCTCCAAAAATTCCAGGGGGAAGGGAAAGGATAAAATAATACCAAAATCTGAACCTGACTTACCATTAGTTTTGTCAAACAGATTTCTATTACCAACTACTCAGCCCACAAGGCCAGTAGCCCAAGCCCAACTTAAATTGAGTCAGATAATGGCCAATGAAATAGCCAGAATGGACTCAACTAGTACCCAATCAGCCCTGGTTACCCGACCAGTAGCTATATCAACCACTGTTAACCCAAAAACCTTTACCCAAATGGCCCAACAGCAACCTGTCAGGACCACTAGTGCCATGACAAACCCCTATCAGGCCTCACAACCCTTTGTAGCCCAATTAGGCCCAAAGGTTGACTATGTCAAAGCCTATTCTGAGAATGTCCTAGCCATTGAACTAGCCCATTCCAAATACAAGGATCCAAAAGACCTTGTACAGGCCTACCTCCCAAAAGGTTGGACCTATATCCCAGTAGACTTGGAAAAACCCCATAGTTTTTACCAAGATATTCTCTACTATACCAAATCCATATTTACCAAGCCCATTTATGATAAGATAAACCCAAATAAGGTTATCTATCATAGCTTGTATATTACCAAAATCATTTCTGTTGAGGAATGGGGTTCTCACCCTTCTTTGCTCCGAGAACTTCCTTTTCACACCAGACAATTCAATTACTATGACTACATTGAGTCATGGTCAAAAATATTACTCTACCAGAATGAGGATTTGTCCCATTCCTGGTTCTTAAATTTCCATAAAGATTTCAAAAGTCATATTCCTGCATGGTTTAATCAGTGGTGGCATCAACATGGTCCCATTGATGAAATCTTTCCAGCTGATCTTAAAGATCAGATTAAGATCTTTTACTCCCTTTACCGTCCTAGTAAACAGGAGTCCCCATTACCCTTATTACTAATATTTCTTTGCAGGTACAAAGTCCCGTGGATACTCAAATGGCAATGGGAAATTGTGGGATTCAATTTAACCCGACAATTCTATGCCAAATGGTGGCCCAGGTTTCAGCATAGTGACATTATCACAATGGTGAAACAAGACTTCCCTATAAGGGTACCAACTCCAGTAGTAGTTCCAGATCCCTTACAACCAGCAACGCCATTGAAGGAACTGCCCGCTCAATCAAGCCAGGCTAACCTTCCTATGACACAAGCCCAGCCAGCAGAATCTTCATCCAAAGGTTCTAAAGGCTCTCAGAAGAAATCCAGCAAGATGAAGTCCAAGGCAAAGCTCCTTAAGAAGCTCTTGGAACAACTTGACTCAGACAGTGACTCATCGTCTTCCCAAGGATCTTCCTCAGCAGAACTCCCAGCAGGATTTGCTCAGGATCCTTATGAAGGAATAAAAGACTTTGATGTTGATGACCTCACTCCTGACCTTGCACTCCCGTGATTTATTACTTACATAAAGTGGCTTCAATCACTACTTTCTTCAAAAGAGAAAGAAAAGTTGTCCACTCTGTGTAAAAATAATATCACAAGTCTGCATAGGATCCCCTTTCCCTAAAAGCAGGATTCTCACAGACAAAAGCAGGGCCCAAAATCTGCTTTTCCACCGAAAGATGGATTCTCAGGACAGACAGACAGGACCCACTAGTCCCTTCAACATGTCCTAGTTACCTGGGTAAAAGAATCTTACTCCACTTTCCAGCCGAAAGCAAGAAAGTGAATTCACTTTACCCTGAGTAAAGAGAAAGGCAGAAGGATTGCACGAGAGGAATCCGGAGTCCCTTACCTCTATATAAGGCAGCTCCCTCTTCTCATCAAAACCAAGTTTTGAAAACCTTAGACACTCTCTAGTCTGGTTTCAGAACAACTTTACAAGCCACTAATACTTGTAAACCTACCCTTCACTTGTAAGCCTTCTTCAATAATGCAAAAGAAGAGCTCCCTATTTACCGCTTATTTCCACTAGACCATTAGTTCTAGTGTTGTAAGTATTTATTTACTTAATTAAAATATTTTGTATTTTTCAGTCATTAATCTGTCTCTTCTCATCTCATATGAATTCCGCATCTGTCTTAGTGGGTCAAGGGTAAAGTCAGGGAAGCAGTTAAAGTAGACTGGCCCTCTATGGAGTCCTGTCTCCATGATTCCCAAGACACTTGGTTCCCAATTTAGAAACCTTGCATCTCTTAGTGCTAGTAAGGCAGCAGCATTTCTGCCTTGGGTGATAAGTGGTTTAATGGCCACTTGTACAAGACTTATGTGGATAAAATTGAATCCTTTGGCCTTGTGAATCTTGAGAGTCTCCTTAGTGAGGAGCTCACAAAGCTCATCTTCTTTTCTGAGAGGATGAACTTGTTCAACAGTTTTAACTTGGTGTTCTTCACTAAAGGTTTTTTGAACCCAAGTTGTGCTATAAATATTTTTTTCTTTAACTGGAGGAATATTCCATTTTTTCCAGTCTGTTTTAGTTTCTTCTATTTCTAATTCTTCCTCATTTACTCTATGTGGCATAGAATAATCTGAAGATCTAGATGTACTAGCTCTAGAATTAGATCTGAATAATCTACTCATTTTTAAAATCTGAATTGTTATCAAATTTTAAATTTATATGTAAGTTTGACGACACTATACATACCCCCTAATCTGGCTCCAATTTCTCTCAACTTCTCGCCTAAGATCCCGATCTGCCAACTCTAGGACTTACACTTGGGACAAAAAGAGGCTTATGTACTCTTGAGGGTCTGGATTAAGGCGATATTACCAGGTTAGTAAAAAACACTAGTTCTATAGTACTTATTTACAGGATTTACTACAAGTGTATTCGTACCAATCTTAATGTACAATGCCTTGATCCAAGTCCTAAGGGAAGTACTATGTTAATACAAGCCAGTTCTGCACAGACCAACATCCAAATTCCAAAGCAGATACTTTGGAAAGATGTGACCTTACCAGAGTCTTGGACCATGCAGAATGAAAATTTTGACAAAGAATCTAGTACCGAGTCAACTACAACTGATCTGGAGACTATCAGACAGCTCCCCGATGGATCGGTTAAAATATCTTTTGATACTGCTAGATCCAGTAGATCTAGTAGGTTTACACCTAGGCATGATCAGGTTCCTGAAGGAAGGAAATCTGATTTCTCATCTGTTTCCCATAGAGACAGAGAAATTGCCAAAGAACTTGACCATAGGTTAAAAGGAATCGCTAATTCCTCAGACCCAGTAGCTAGACCAGTATACACTCCCATAAGTGTCCCATTAAGGTCTAGATACACAGAATTCAAACAAACAGAGAATGATGAATTCACTCCTTCACCTTCTCTGTCACCCACTGCTAGTGCTTTTGATGGAAATGTAGCATCCAGCAAAATCCATCAATTATACACTATCACTAGGGAAAAAGAATTTTTTATGCCTGATATTTACAAGTTAAAAAGAAATTTCAAAACCCCTAAGAACAAACCTCTTAGGAAAGCTTTTGAATCTCTACCTTGTAAAAATCAAGATAAAATAAAGAAAGAATGAATTTCTTTAATGTATAAATTAGAATCTGAGATTGCTTTAGAAGACTACTTAAAAAACTTCCACAAAGAAGTAAAAGTAGTAACTCAGCAAAATTGGAAAACAAAATCTGCTATAGTGACCTCTAGTCACCCCCCAGCAGAAACTATTGAAATTAAATATGCTACCAAAACTGTTACTGCTACTCCCTTTAAGATTCCAGTTTTAGAATCTGAAAAGAAGATAGTTGAACAGGTCAATTTCACCAACCAAAACCTAATTACTATAGGTAAACAGTTGGATAAAATTGAAACTAAAATAGATGAAATTAAACCATCTTCAGTAGAAAGACCTCTAGTCAACCTACCTGAAGAAAGAAAGAATTTAGGTTTAAAAGATAAAAACCTAATTCAACAGATTGATGCACTTTTATCTAAGAAGGAATCTACCAGTACTTCCCAGATAACAGTCATCAACCAAACTGAAGAAAATTCAGAGTCTAATGCAGAATCTGATAGTCCCGAAGACACCACTGATTCTGACTCTGAAATAGAAAACTTAAAAAATCAGTTTAAGGATCACAGTATGACCCAACCTGATTCTAAAATCAATGCACTGGTTAGAGTCCCTACCAGCTCCACAAAGAACTGGTATTCTAGACCTACTCCACCAGATCTTCAGTATGAAGAGAAAAATGTGTTGAACCAATTTTCTGTTCAGTCTAACAGACTCTATGAATGGAACATAGATGGTCTAAGTGAACAGGAAATTCTTAACAAAATTAGTCATCTATCCATGGTTTTAAATAATTATATGACCAATCTAGATAGCCCTGAACCTGAGATTGTCAAACTAATAGTTTCAGGATTCACAGGTGTTCTTAGAAATTGGTGGGATAATTATTTAACCCAGGAACAAAGAGACAGTATCATTAATGCTGTTCTCAAAGATGATGAAGGCCTTCCAATCTTTGATGAAAGGATTGGAACAGCCAGACCTGATGGATGTAATACACTTATATTCACCATAATTAAACACTTTGTTGGTACTCCTAGTAGCATTACTGCTAGGATCCATGACCAATTGACCAACCTAAAATGTCCTACACTTAGTGACTTTAGGTGGTATAAAGATGTCTTTGTTTCCCGTGTCATGGTTCGACCAGACTGCCAGAAAGCATTCTGGAAAGAAAAATTTGTTAATGGACTACCTAATCTCTTTGCCCATAAGGTTAGAGAAACCCTTAGCAAAGACACAGGAATCATTGAATATGATAATCTTGCTTATGGAGAACTCATTAGCACCATCCAAAATGTAGGATTAAAATGGTGTGTTGATTTGAGAATCAATAAGCAATTAACAAATGAAAAACATAAGGCTAAATATGAATTAGGTAATTTTTGTGAACAATATGGGTTATAGCCATTAACTCCTTCCCATAAGAAACACAGAAAATCCAAATCACATAAGCCTTATTCTAAAAATAAATCTTATCAAAGATTTTTCCCTCACCACAAAACTGTCAAAAGATCTAAACCTGAATCTTCCAGAAAACCTAGAAGAAAATTTAGTTCTAAAAGAACAGATAACAAAGGAAAGAGGAAAATCCAGGATAATATCAACTGTTTTAACTGTGGAAAACCAGGCCACATTAGTCCTGATTGCCCAGTTAAAAAACAAGTCAAAAGACTAAATTTATCCCAAGAAGATGAGGGCAAAATCCTTGAAATCTTTAGGATAAATAATGTGGAAAGTTCTGAAGAATCAAACAGTCCAGTAGACACCTCAGACTCTTCAGATTATTNATTTTGGGTTAAAAAGTGCCCCAAGTGAATTCCAGAACATAATGAATGAAGTTTTCAATTGTATCAGTCATTTTTCTATTGTTTATATAGATGATATACTCATCTTCTCCAGAACAATAGAAGAACATTGGAAGCACCTTTATGTTTTTCATACAATTGTCAAACAAAATGGATTAGTTCTATCTGCATCCAAGATTAAATTATTCCAAACCTCAGTANGAAACAAGTCAGGGCAATCACTAAACAAAGTGAAGAACACATACTTATAGACTTGATCTCCAAAATAGAAGATCCAGATCTAAAAGATAAGTATGTAAAACAGCTTAGAAACCTTTTCAGTAAAAAGGATAATAAGCAACCTGTTATAGAAAAACNCAAAACCCAATTACAAAGGTTTTTAGGTTTCCTAAATTATGTTTCTGACTTTTATCAGGATCTTAGAAAAACCATCAAACCCTTGTATGACAATCTCAAAGGAAATCCTTCTCCTTGGACCACTGTCTATACTTCTATTGTTCAACAAGTCAAGAAGTTTATCAAAACTCTTCCCTGTCTTGGTATTCCGTCCGTTGATTCTTTTAAAATCATCCAGACTGATGCCTCTGATATTGGTTATGGTGGAATCCTCCTTCAGAGAGAATCTCCTAATTCTCCTGAACAGATTGTTCGGTTCCATTCTGGTATTTGGAATAAGACCCAAAAGAATTATTCCACTATTAAAAAAGAGATTTTATCTATTGTCCTGTGTATCTCTAAATTCCAGGATGATATATTGAATCAAAAGTTCCTTGTGCGGGTTGACTGTAAATCAGCCAAGGATGTATTAACCAAAGATGTCAAAAATATAGCTGCTAAGCAGATTTTTGCTCGTTGGCAATCTATTTTAAGTATTTTCGATTTTGATATAGAATATATCAAAGGAGAACATAATTATATTCCTGATTTCCTAACCAGAGAATTTTTGCAGGAACCTCATGGCGGACAGGAAACCTAGTTCATCCGGAACCTCCTCCAAAAATTCCAGGGGGAAGGGAAAGGATAAAATAATACCAAAATCTGAACCTGACTTACCATTAGTTTTGTCAAACAGATTTCTATTACCAACTACTCAGCCCACAAGGCCAGTAGCCCAAGCCCAACTTAAATTGAGTCAGATAATGGCCAATGAAATAGCCAGAATGGACTCAACTAGTACCCAATCGGCCCTGGTTACCCGACCAGTAGCTATATCAACCACTGTTAACCCATTAACCTTTACCCAAATGGCCCAACAGCAACCTGTCAGGACCACTAGTGCCATGACAAACCCCTATCAGGCCTCACAACCCTTTGTAGCCCAATTAGGCCCAAAGGTTGACTATGTCAAAGCCTATTCTGAGAATGTCCTAGCCATTGAACTAGCCCATTCCAAATACAAGGATCCAATAGACCTTGTACAGGCCTACCTCCCAACAGGTTGGACCTATATCCCAGTAGACTTGGAAAAACCCCATAGTTTTTACCAAGATATTCTCTACTATACAAAATCCATATTTACCAAGCCCATTTATGATAAGACAAACCCAAACAAGGTTATCTATCATAGCTTGTATATTACTAAAATCATTTCTATTGAGGAATGGGGTTCTCACCCTTCTTTACTCAGAGAACTTCCCTACCACAGTAGACAGTTTAATTACTATGACTACATTGAGTCATGGTCTAAAATATTACTCTACCAGAATGAGGATTTGTCCCATTCCTGGTTCCTTAATTTCCATAGAGATTTCAGAAGCCATATTCCTGCATGGTTTACACAGTGGTGGCATCTACATGGCCCCATTGATGAAATCTTTCCAGCTGATCTTAAAGATCAGATTAATATCTTTTACTCCCTTTACCGTCCTAGTAAACAGGAGTCTCCATTACCTTTATTACTAATATTTTTATGCAGGTACAAAGTCCCGTGGATTCTCAAATGGCAATGGGAAATTGTTGGATTCAACTTGACCCGACAATTCTATGCCAAATGGTGGCCCAGGTTTCAGCATAGCGACACTATCGCAATGGTGAGACGAGACTTCCCTGTAAGGGTACCGACTCCAGCAGTAGTTCCAGGTCTCTTACAACCAGCAACTCCAGTGAAGGAACTGCCCGCTCATTCAAGCCAGGCTAACCTTCCTACAAGACAAGTCCTTCCGGAAGAATCTTCATCTAAAGGTTCTCAGAAGAAGTCCAGCAAGAAGAAGTCCAAGGCAAAGCTCCTCCAGAAGCTCCTTGAACAACTTGACTCAGATAGTGAATCATCTTCTCAAAGTTCCTCCTCAGAACTCCCAGCAGGATATGCTCAGGATCCTTTTGAAGGAATAGAAGACTTTGATGTGGATGACCTCACACCTGACCTTGCACACCCGTGAATTATTATTTACATAAAGTGGCTTCAATCACTACTTTCTTCAGTAAAGAAAGAAAAGCTGACCACTCTGTGTAAAGATAATATCACATGTCTGCATAGGATCCCCTTTCCCTAAAAGCAGGATTCTCACAGACAAAAACAGGACCCACATATCTACTTTCCACCGAAAGCAGATATTCTTCAGACAGTCAGGACCCCTAGTCCACTCTGCCTGTCCTTTTACCCAAGTGAAAGAATCTTATCTTACTTTCCAGCCAAAAGTAGCCGAAAGTGATGAAAGAGACTTTCAATCAAATTGAAGACTCAGTTTGAAGTCCGGAAGCCCCTTACCTCTATATAAGGCAGCCTCCTCTGCTCCAAAACTCAAGTCTTCAGAGAAGAAGATACAAGCCCTTTAGTTCTTGTAATCCTACCCTCTCTGTAAAAAGCCTTCTTCACTTATAAAGAAGAGCTGACTCCAACCCTGTAGCATACACATCTATGTCTGCTGCAACTATCACCGCTTATTTCCACTAGACCTTTAGTTCTAGTGTTGTAAGTGTTTATTTTCTTAAATTGAATATTTTGCATATTTTTCATATCTGTTCCATATTCTTCTTTATTCCTCTAAAATTCCGCATGTCCTTTTATTTGGTATCAGAGCCATTTGACGGCCTGGTGTATTACCTCTGTAATTTCATTTGAGTCATCTAACTCATCTAGAAATCTTTATTTGTTCTCTTTTTTTAAATTCATTTGTAAGTAGAACACTCTAGTACCCAACCTTAGTCCAGTCTATCAAGAGTACGTAAGCCGCACTTATCCCGACCGTAAGTCCCGTGTGAGGCAAAGAGTGGATCGCAGGCGAGAAGTTGAGAGAAGCCAGATTAGGGGGTATGTCTAGTGTTGTCCAACTTACATATTAATTTAAAATTTGATAACAATTTAGATTTTAAAAATGAGTAGATTATTCAGATCTAATTCTAGAGCTAGTACATCTAGATCTTCAGATTATTCTATGCCACATAGAGTAAATGAGGAAGAATTAGAAATAGAAGAAACTAGAACAGACTGGAAGAAATGGAATATTCCTCCAGTTAAAGAAAAAAATATTTATAGCACAACTTGGGTTCAGAAAACCTTTAGTGAAGAACACCAAGTTAAAACTGTTGAACAAGTTCATCCTCTCAGAAAAGAAGATGAGCTTTGTGAGCTCCTCAGTAAGGAGACTCTTAAAATTCACAAGGCCAAAGGATTTAATTTTATCCACATAGGTCTTGTCCAAGTGGCCATTAAGCCTCTTATTACCCAAGGCAGGAATGCTGCTGCCTTACTAGCACTAAGAGATGCGAGGTTTCTTGATTGGGAACCAAGTGTCTTGGGAATCATGGAGACAGGACTCCACCGAGGTCCAGTCTACTTTAACTGCTTCCCAGACTTTACCCTTGACCTCCATTGTCCTAATACCCACATGGCACTAACTCTTGGTATCCGTCTCACAGGCGATATTACCAGGTTAGTACAAAATACTAGTTCCTTAGTACTTATCTATAGGATTTATTACAAGTGTATTCGTACCAATTTAAATGTACAATGCCTTGACCCAAGTCCTAAAGGAAGTACTATGTTAATTCAATCTAGTTCTGCACAGACTCACATCCAGGTTCCAAAGCAGCTACTTTGGAAAGATGTGACTTTACCAGAGTCATGGACTGTACAGAATGAGAATTTTGACAAGGAATCTAGTGCCGAGTCAACAACAACTGATCTGGAGACTATTAAACAGCTCCCTGACGGATCAGTAAAAATATCATTTGACACTGCCAGATCCACTAGATCTTGCAGATTCACCCCCAGGCAAGATCAGTTTTCTGAAGGAAGAAAATCTGATTTCTCATCTGTTTCCCATAGAGACAGAGAGATTGCCAAAGAACTTGACCATAGGTTGAAAGGAATCGCTAATTCCTCAGACCCAGTAGCTAGACCAGTGTACACTCCCATAAGTGTCCCGTTAAAGTCTAGGTACTCAGAGTTCAAACAAACAGAGAATGATGCTTTTACTCCATCACCTTCTCTGTCACCCACTGCTAGTGCCTTTGATGGAAATGAAGCCTCTAGCAAAACCCATCAATTATACACTATCACTAGGGAAAAAGAATTTTTTATGCCTGATATTTACAAGTTAAAAAAGAATTTCAAAACCCCTGAGAACAGACCTCTTAGGAAAGCTTTTGAATCTTTACCTTGTAAAACCCAGGAAACCATTAAAAAAGAATGGGTTAAATTAATGTATAAATTAGAATCCGAAATTGCTTTTGAAAACTACTTAAGTAACTTCCACAAAGAAGTAAAAGTAGTAACTCAGCAAAATTGGAAAACAGAATCTGCCGTGGTAACCGCTAGTCACCCACCAGCAGAAACTATTGAATTTAAATATGCTAACAAAACTGTCACAGCTTCTCCCTTTAAGATTCCAGTCTTAGAATCTGAAAAGAAGATAGTTGAACAGGTCAATTTCACCAACCAAAGCCTAATTACCATAGGTAAACAGTTGGATAAAATTGAAAATAAAATAGATGAAATTAAGCCATCTTCAGTAGAAAGACCATTAGTCAACCTACCTGAAGAAAGAAAGAATTTAGGTTTAAAAGACAAAAACCTAATTCAACAGATTGATGCACTCTTATCCAGGAAAGAATCTACTAGTACTTCCCAGATAACAGTCATCAACCAAACTGAAGAAAGTTCAGAGTCTAATTCAGAATCTGATAGTCCCAAAGACACCACTGATTCTGACTCTGAAATAGAAAACTTAGAAAATCAGTTTAGGGATCACAGTATGACCCAACCTGATTCTAAAATCAATGCACTGGTTAGAGTCCCTACCAGCTCCACAAAGAACTGGTATTCTAGACCCACTCCACCAGATCTTCAATATGAAGAAAAAAATGTGTTGAACCAGTTTTCTGTTCAGTCTAACAGACTCTATGAATGGAACATAGATGGTCTAAGTGAACAGGAAATTATTAACAAAGTCAGTCATCTATCCATGGTTTTAAATAATTATATGACCAATCTTGATAGCCCTGAACCTGAGATTGTCAAACTAATTGTTTCAGGATTCACAGGTGTTCTTAGAAATTGGTGGGATAATTATTTGAAACAAGAACAACGAGACAGTATCATTAATGCTGTTCTCAAAGATGATGAAGGCATTCCAATCTTTGATGAAAGAATTGGAACAGCTAAGCCTGATGGTTGTAATACACTTATATTCACAATCATCAAACACTTTGTTGGCACTCCTAGTAGCATTACTGCTAGGATACATGACCAGTTGACCAACCTAAAATGTCCCACACTTAGTGACTTTAGGTGGTATAAAGATGTTTTTGTTTCCCGTGTCATGGTTCGACCAGACTGCCAGAAAGCATTCTGGAAAGAGAAATTTGTTAATGGTTTACCCAATCTCTTTGCCCATAAGGTTAGAGAAACCCTTAGCAAAGACACAGGAATCATTGAATACGATAGTCTTGCTTATGGAGAACTCATTAGCACCATCCAAAATGTAGGATTAAAATGGTGTGTTGATCTGAGAATCAATAAGCAATTAACAAATGAAAAACATAAGGCTAAATATGAATTAGGAAATTTTTGTGAACAATATGGGTTACAGCCATTAGCTCCTTCCCATAAGAAACACAGAAAATCCAAATCACACAAGCCTTATTTTAAAAACAAATCCTATCAAAGACATTTTCCTCACCACAAAACTGCCAAGAGATCTAAACCAGAATCTTCCAGGAAACCTAGAAGAAAATTTAGATCCAAAAAGACAGAAAATAAAGGTAAAGGAAAAGTCCAAGATATTACATGTTTTAACTGTGGAAAATCAGGCCACATTAGTCCTGAATGCCCAGTTAAAAAACAAGTCAAAAGATTAAATTTATCCCAAGATGATGAGGACAGAATCCTTGAAATCTTTAGGATAAATAATGTGGAAAGTTCTGAAGAATCAAACAGTCCAGTAGACACCTCAGACTCTTCAGATTATTATTCAGCCTCTGATCACCCTGATAATCCTAGAATTAAAATAGGATGCTCTTGTCAGAAACAAGTCAGGGCAATCACTAAACAAAGTGAAGAACACATACTTATAGACTTGATCTCCAAAATAGAAGATCCAGATCTAAAAGATAAGTATGTAAAACAGCTTAGAAACCTTTTCAGTAAAAAGGATAATAAGCAACCTGTTATAGAAAAACCGTTGATAAGCCTTAACAAAATTATGGAAAGATTTAGTAAGGAAATGAAAAAAGAAACCACCTTACAAGATCTCCAAAGTGAAGTTAATAAGCTTAAAATAGAAATAAAAGATTTAAAAGCTCAAGACAAAAAATTTGCTGAAGCTTTAACTCTTTTA
>CAUOFW020003136.1:543850-554162 GCA_963454935.2 Ilex paraguariensis
TTCCATTCTGGTATTTGGAATAAAACTCAAAAGAATTATTCCACTATTAAAAAAGAGATTTTATCTATTGTCCTGTATATCTCTAAATTCCAGGATGATATATTAAATCAGAAATTTCTTGTGCGGGTTGACTGTAAATCAGCCAAGGATATTTTAACCAAAGATGTTAAAAATATAGCTGCTAAGCAAATTTTTGCTAGATGGCAATCTNGACCAAGGATGTTTTAACCAAAGATGTTAAAAATATAGCTGCTAAGCAAATTTTTGCTANATTGTTCCAAACCTCAGTAAGGTTCTTAGGATACAATATCCAGGATTCTACTATCACTCCTATTAGTAGAGCCATCCAGTTTGCAGATAAATTTCCAGATGAAATCCTAGACAAAACCCAATTANCAAAGGAGAATATAATTATATTCCTGATTTCCTAACCAGAGAATTTTTGCAGGAACCTCATAGCGGACAGGAAACCTAATTCATCCCGAACCTCCTCCAAAAATTCAGGGGGGAAAAAGGATAAACAACCCAAATCTGAACCTGACTTGCCACTAGCCTTGTCAAACAGATTTTTATTAGAAACTGCTCAGCCCAGTAGGCCAGCAGCCCAATCTGCCTTGGTTATTCGGCCAGTAGCCGTATCTACCACTGTCAATCCACTAACCTTTACCCAAATGGCCCAACTGCCACCTGTCAGGACCACTAGTGCCATGACAAACCCCTATAAGGCCTCACAACCTTTTGCAGCCCAATTAGGCCCAAAGGTTGATTATTCCAAAGCCCATTCCCAGACTGTTCTAGNAGCCAGCAGCCCAATCTGCCTTGGTTATTCGGCCAGTAGCCGTATCTACCACTGTCAACCCACTAACCTTTACCCAAATGGCCCAACTGCCACCTGTCAGGACCACTAGTGCCATGACAAACCCCTATAAGGCCTCACAACCTTTTGCAGCCCAATTAGGCCCAAAGGTTGATTATTCCAAAGCCCATTCCCAGACTGTTCTAGCCATTGAACTAGCCCATTCTAAATACAAGGATCCAAAAGACCTTGTAAAAGCCTACCTCCCAGAAGGATGGACCTATATTCCAGTAGACTTGGAAAAACCTCATAGTTTTTACCAAGATATTCTCTACTACACTAAATCTATCTTTACCAAGCCCATTTTTGATAAGACAAACCCAAATAAGGTTATCTATCATAGCTTGTATATTACCAAAATCATTTCTGTTGAGGAATGGGGTTCTCACCCTTCTTTGCTCCGNGACTTGGAAAAACCTTATAGTTTTTACCAAGATATTCTCTACTACACTAAATCTATCTTTACCAAGCCCATTTTTGATAAGACAAACCCAAATAAGGTTATCTATCATAGCTTGTATATTACCAAAATCATTTCTGTTGAGGAATGGGGTTCTCACCCTTCTTTGCTCCAAGAACTTCCTTTTCACACCAGACAATTCAATTACTATGACTACATTGAGTCATGGTCAAAAATATTACTCTACCAGAATGAGGATTTGTCCCATTCCTGGTTCTTAAATTTCCATAAAGATTTCAAAAGTCATATTCCTGCATGGTTTAATTAGTGGTGGCATCAACATGGTCCCATTGATGAAATCTTTCCAGCTGATCTTAAAGATCAGATTAAGATCTTTTACTCCCTTTACCGTCCTAGTAAACAGGAGTCCCCATTACCCTTATTACTAATATTTCTTTGCAGGTACAAAGTCCCGTGGATACTCAAATGGCAATGGGAAATTGTGGGATTCAATTTAACCCGACAATTCTATGCCAAATGGTGGCCCAGGTTTCAACATAGTGACATTATCACAATGGTGAAACAAGACTTCCCTGTAAGGGTACCAATTCCAGTAGTAGTTCTAGGTCCCTTACAACCAGCAACGCCATTGAAGGAACTGCCCGCTCAATCAAGCCAGGCTAACCTTCCTATGACACAAGCCCAGCCAGCAGAATCTTCATCCAAAGGTTCTAAAGGCTCTCAGAAGAAATCTAGCAAGATGAAGTCCAAGGCAAAGCTCCTTAAGAAGCTCTTGGAACCACTTGACTCAGACAGTGGCTCATCGTCTTCCCAAGGATCTTCCTCAGCAGAACTCCCAGCAGGATTTGCTCAGGATCCTTATGAAGGAATAGAAGACTTTGATGTTGATGACCTCACTCCTGACCTTGCACTCCCGTGATTTATTACTTACATAAAGTGGCTTCAATCACTACTTTCTTCAAAAGAGAAAGAAAAGTTGTCCACTCTGTGTAAAAATAATATCACAAGTCTGCATAGGATCCCCTTTCCCTAAAAGCAGGATTCTCACAGACAAAAGCAGGGCCCAAAATCTATTTTTCCACCGAAAGATGGATTCTCAGGACAGACAGACAGGACCCACTAGTCCCTTCAACATGTCCTAGTTACCTGGGTAAAAGAATCTTACTCCACTTTCCAGCCGAAAGCAAGAAAGTGAATTCACTTTACCCTGAGTAAAGAGAAAGGCAGAAGGATTGCACGAGAGGAATCCGGAGTCCCTTACCTCTATATAAGGCAGCTCCCTCTTCTCATCAAAACCAAGTTTTGAAAACCTTAGACACTCTCTAGTCTGGTTTCAGAACAACTTTACAAGCCACTAATACTTGTAAACCTACCCTTCACTTGTAAGCCTTCTTCAATAATGCAAAAGAAGAGCTCCCTATTTACCGCTTATTTCCACTAGACCATTAGTTCTAGTGTTGTAAGTATTTATTTACTTAATTAAAATATTTTGTATTTTTCAGTCATTAATCTGTCTCTTCTCATCTCATATGAATTCCGCATCTGTCTTAGGAGGTCAAGGGTAAAGTCAGGGAAGCAGTTAAAGTAGACTGGCCCTCTATGGAGTCCTGTCTCCATGATTCCCAAGACACTTGGTTCCCAATTTAGAAACCTTGCATCTCTTAGTGCTAGTAAGGCAGCAGCATTTCTGCCTTGGGTGATAAGTGGTTTAATGGCCACTTGTACAAGACTTATGTGGATAAAATTGAATCCTTTGGCCTTGTGAATCTTGAGAGTCTCCTTAGTGAGGAGCTCACAAAGCTCATCTTCTTTTCTGAGAGGATGAACTTGTTCAACAGTTTTAACTTGGTGTTCTTCACTAAAGGTTTTTTGAACCCAAGTTGTGCTATAAATATTTTTTTCTTTAACTGGAGGAATATTCCATTTTTTCCAGTCTGTTTTAGTTTCTTCTATTTCTAATTCTTCCTCATTTACTCTATGTGGCATAGAATAATCTGAAGATCTAGATGTACTAGCTCTAGAATTAGATCTGAATAATCTACTCATTTTTAAAATCTGAATTGTTATCAAATTTTAAATTTATATGTAAGTTTGACGACACTATACATACCCCCTAATCTGGCTCCAATTTCTCTCAACTTCTCGCCTAAGATCCCGATCTGCCAACTCTAGGACTTACACTTGGGACAAAAAGAGGCTTATGTACTCTTGAGGGTCTGGATTAAGGCGATATTACCAGGTTAGTAAAAAACACTAGTTCTATAGTACTTATTTACAGGATTTACTACAAGTGTATTCGTACCAATCTTAATGTACAATGCCTTGATCCAAGTCCTAAGGGAAGTACTATGTTAATACAAGCCAGTTCTGCACAGACCAACATCCAAATTCCAAAACAGATACTTTGGAAAGATGTGACCTTACCAGAGTCTTGGACCATGCAGAATGAAAATTTTGACAAAGAATCTAGTACCGAGTCAACTACAACTGATCTGGAGACTATCAGACAGCTCCCCGATGGATCGGTTAAAATATCTTTTGATACTGCTAGATCCAGTAGATCTAGTAGGTTTACACCTAGGCATGATCAGGTTCCTGAAGGAAGGAAATCTGATTTCTCATCTGTTTCCCATAGAGACAGAGAAATTGCCAAAGAACTTGACCATAGGTTAAAAGGAATCGCTAATTCCTCAGACCCAGTAGCTAGACCAGTATACACTCCCATAAGTGTCCCATTAAGGTCTAGATACACAGAATTCAAACAAACAGAGAATGATGAATTCACTCCTTCACCTTCTCTGTCACCCACTGCTAGTGCTTTTGATGGAAATGTAGCATCCAGCAAAATCCATCAATTATACACTATCACTAGGGAAAAAGAATTTTTTATGCCTGATATTTACAAGTTAAAAAGAAATTTCAAAACCCCTAAGAACAAACCTCTTAGGAAAGCTTTTGAATCTCTACCTTGTAAAAATCAAGATAAAATAAAGAAAGAATGAATTTCTTTAATGTATAAATTAGAATCTGAGATTGCTTTAGAAGACTACTTAAAAAACTTCCACAAAGAAGTAAAAGTAGTAACTCAGCAAAATTGGAAAACAAAATCTGCTATAGTGACCTCTAGTCACCCCCCAGCAGAAACTATTGAAATTAAATATGCTACCAAAACTGTTACTGCTACTCCCTTTAAGATTCCAGTTTTAGAATCTGAAAAGAAGATAGTTGAACAGGTCAATTTCACCAACCAAAGCCTAATTACTATAGGTAAACAGTTGGATAAAATTGAAACTAAAATAGATGAAATTAAACCATCTTCAGTAGAAAGACCTCTAGTCAACCTACCTGAAGAAAGAAAGAATTTAGGTTTAAAAGATAAAAACCTAATTCAACAGATTGATGCACTTTTATCTAAGAAGGAATCTACCAGTACTTCCCAGATAACAGTCATCAACCAAACTGAAGAAAGTTCAGAGTCTAATGCAGAATCTGATAGTCCAGAAGACACCACTGATTCTGACTCTGAAATAAAAAACTTAGAAAATCAGTTTAAGGATCACAGTATGACCCAACCTGATTCTAAAATCAATGCACTGGTTAGAGTCCCTACCAGCTCCACAAAGAACTGGTATTCTAGACCTACTCCACCAGATCTTCAGTATGAAGAAAAAAATGTGTTAAACCAATTTTCTGTTCAGTCTAACAGACTCTATGAATGGAACATAGATGGTCTAAGTGAACAGGAAATTCTTAATAAAATTAGTCATCTATCCATGGTTTTAAATAATTATATGACCAATCTAGATAGCCCTGAACCTGAGATTGTCAAACTAATAGTTTCAGGATTCACAGGTGTTCTTAGAAATTGGTGGGATAATTATTTAACCCAGGAACAAAGAGACAGTATCATTAATGCTGTTCTCAGAGATGATGAAGGCCTTCCAATCTTTGATGAAAGGATTGGAACAGCTAGACCTGATGGTTGTAATACCCTTATATTCACCATCATCAAACACTTTGTTGGCACTCCTAGTAGCATTACTGCTAGGATTCATGACCAATTGACCAACCTAAAATGTCCCACACTTAGTGACTTTAGGTGGTATAAAGATGTCTTTGTTTCCCGTGTCATGGTTCGACCAGACTGCCAGAAAGCATTCTGGAAAGAAAAATTTGTTAATGGACTACCCAATCTCTTTGCCCATAAGGTAAGAGAAGCCCTTAGCAAAGACACAGGAATCATTGAATACGATAGTCTTGCTTATGGAGAACTCATTAGCACCATCCAAAATGTAGGATTAAAATGGTGTGTTGATCTGAGAATCAATAAGCAATTAACAAATGAAAAACATAAGGCTAAATATGAATTAGGAAATTTTTGTGAACAATATGGGTTACAGCCATTAGCTCCTTCCCATAAGAAACACAGAAAATCCAAATCACACAAGCCTTATTCTAAAAACAAATCTTATCAAAGATTTTTCCCTCACCACAAAACTGCCAAAAGATCTAAACCTGAATCTTCCAGAAAACCTAGAAGAAAATTTAGATCCAAAAGGACAGATAACAAAGGAAAGGGGAAAGTCCAAGATATTACATGTTTTAACTGTGGAAAATCAGGCCACATTAGTCCTGAATGCCCAGTTAAAAAACAAGTCAAAAGATTAAATTTATCCCAAGATGATGAGGACAGAATCCTTGAAATCTTTAGGATAAATAATCTTGAAAGTTCTGAAGAATCAAACAGTCCAGTAGACACCTCAGACTCTTCAGATTATTATTCAGCTTCTGATCACCCTGATGCACCTAAAATTAAAATAGGATGCTCTTGTCAGAAACAAGTTAGGGTAATCACAAAGCAAAATGAAGAACACATACTTATAGACTTGATCTCCAAGATAGAGGATCCAGATCTAAAAGATAAGTATGTAAAACAGCTTAGAAACCTTTTCAGTAAAAAGGATAATAAGCAACCTGTTATTGAAAAACCATTAATAAGCCTTAACAAAACTATGGAAAGATTTAGTAAGGAAAAGAAAAAAGAAATCACCTTACAAGATCTCCAAAGTGAAGTTAATAAGCTTAAAATAGAGATAAAAGATTTAAAAGCTCAAGACAAGAAATTTGCTGAAGCTTTAACTCTTTTACAAACAGAAAAATATTCTGAAAAATCCCAGGATTCTGATCCAGAAGATCAGACTGCAGATTTTATTAATCCTTTTGATCATCAAGGCTACACACAGGGGATACCAGTAACCTCCTCCTTTCAGACGGAAACTTCTGGTGTAACGAACCTGCCTTCATTCCAGGAAGGAGCCACTTCTAATGACAAAAGAATTAGTCTGATTAATTCTTTAACTGTCCAAAAATGGCATGTTGAAGTAAAATTAATCATTAACAATAGTTTTCATATTACTGTTATTGCCCTATTGGATACTGGAGCAGATGTTAACTGCATCCAAGAAGGATTAATTCCAACCATGTTTTATGAAAAAACATTGGAAAGAATTAGTTCTGCCAATGGCAGCAAAATGAATGTTAAATACAAACTTCCTAAAGTTCATGTATGTCAACAAGATGTATGTTTTGAAACATCATTCCTTCTTGTTAAAAACATGACTGATGCTGTTATTCTTGGTCTTCCATTTATATATCTTTTGTACCCCTTTAGTACAGATACAGATGGAATATCAACCAAGCATTTTGGAAGAAAAATTGTATTTACATTTATTACCAAACCTGAGAAAAAACATTTAAGGCAGCTAAAAGACATTTCTGTCTCACAGTCCCTTAATGTTATTAACAGGAAAATTAAGCAAGTGGAATTTCTTAAACAAGAGATTAACCACCTCAGAACTAAAGAAAACCTAACCAATCCAATCTTACAACAGAAGATCGATAGGTTTAGGGAAAACTTAGAGTCAGAAGTTTGTTCCTCCCTTCCTACAGCATTCTGGCATAGGAAGAAACACATGGTCAGACTTCCATATATTAAAGGATTTACTGAGGACAATATCCCTACTAAATCCAGACCAATCCAAATGAACCATGAAACTACTGAGATCTGTAAAAAGGAAATCTCAGAGTTACTGAAAAATGGTATCATTAGGAATAGTAAGTCACCTTGGTCTTGTCCTGCTTTCTATGTAGTCAAAAACGCAGAGTTAGAAAGAGGAGTCCCAAGGTTAGTCATTAATTACAAACCTTTAAACAAGGTTTTAGAATGGATTAGGTACCCTATACCTAACAAACAGGATTTGATAAAGAGACTCAATAAGTCCACTATCTTTTCCAAATTTGATCTCAAAAGTGGTTTTTGGCAAATACAGATCCACCCTATGGACAGGTATAAAACCGCTTTTACTACTCCCTTCGGACATTATGAATGGAATGTCATGCCCTTTGGGTTGAAAAACGCCCCAAGTGAATTCCAGAACATAATGAATGAAGTATTCAATTGTATCAGTCATTTTTCTATTGTCTATATAGATGATATACTCATCTTCTCCAGAACAATAGAAGAACACTGGAAGCACCTTTATGCTTTTCATACAATTGTTAAACAAAATGGATTAGTCTTATCTGCATCTAAGATTAAGTTATTCCAAACCTCAGTAAGGTTTTTAGGATACAATATCCAGGATTCTACTATCACTCCTATTAGTAGAGCCATCCAATTTGCAGATAAATTCCCAGATGAAATTCTGGACAAAACCCAGCTTCAAAGGTTTTTAGGTTCCCTAAACTATGTTTCTGACTTTTATCAGGATCTTAGGCAAACCATCAAACCTCTGTATGACAGGCTCAAAGGAAATCCTCCTCCTTGGACCACTGTTCATACTTCTATTGTTCAACAGGTCAAGAAGTTCATCAAAACTCTTCCCTGTCTTGGTATTCCGTCCGTTGATTCTTTCAAAATCATCCAGACTGATGCCTCCGATATTGGTTATGGTGGAATCCTCCTTCAGAGAGAATCTCCTAATTCTCCTGAACAGATTGTTCGGTTCCATTCTGGTATTTGGAATAAGACCCAAAAGAATTATTCCACTATTAAAAAAGAGATTTTATCTATTGTCCTGTGTATCTCTAAATTCCAGGATGATATATTGAATCAAAAATTCCTTGTGCGGGTTGACTGTAAATCAGCCAAGGATGTTTTAACCAAAGATGTCAAAAATATAGCTGCTAAGCAAATTTTTGCTCGTTGGCAATCTATTTTAAGTATTTTCGATTTTGATATAGAATATATCAAAGGAGAACATAATTATATTCCTGATTTCCTAACCAGAGAATTTTTGCAGGAACCTCATGGCGGACAGGAAACCTAGTTCATCCGGAACCTCCTCCAAAAATTCCAGGGGGAAGGGAAAGGATAAAATATTACCCAAATCTGAACCTGACTTGCCATTAGTCTTGTCAAACAGATTTTTATTACCACCTACTCAGCCCACAAGGCCAGTAGCCCATTCTGCCTTGGTTATCCGGCCAGTAGTCGTATCAACCACTATTAACCCATTAACCTTTACCCAAATGGCCCAACAGCAACCTGTCAGGACCACTAGTGCCATGACAAACCCCTATCAGGCCTCACAACCCTTTGTAGCCCAATTAGGCCCAAAGGTTGACTATGTCAAAGCCTATTCTGAGAATGTCCTAGCCATTGAACTAGCCCATTCCAAATACAAGGATCCAAAAGACCTTGTACAGGCCTACCTCCCAAAAGGTTGGACCTATATCCCAGTAGACTTGGAAAAACCCCATAGTTTTTACCAAGATATTCTCTACTATACCAAATCCATATTTACCAAGCCCATTTATGATAAGATAAACCCAACTAAGGTTATCTATCATAGCTTGTATATTACCAAGATTATTTCTGTTGATGAATGGGGTTCTCACCCTTCTTTGCTCAGAGAACTTCCTTATCACAACAGACAGTTTAATTATTATGACTACATTGAATCGTGGTCAAAAATATTACTCTACCAGAATGAGGATTTGTCCCATTCCTGGTTCCTTAATTTCCATAAAGATTTCAAAAGCCATATTCCTGCATGGTTTAATCAGTGGTGGCATCAACATGGTCCCATTGATGAAATCTTTCCAGCTGATCTTAAAGATCAGATTAATATCTTTTACTCCCTTTACCGTCCTAGTAAACAGGAGTCCCCATTACCTTTATTACTAATATTTCTTTGCAGGTACAAAGTCCCGTGGATACTCAAATGGCAATGGGAAATTGTGGGATTCAACTTGACCCGACAATTCTATGCCAAATGGTGGCCCAGGTTTCAGCATAGCGACACTATCGCAATGGTGAAACGAGACTTCCCAGTAAGGGTACCAACTCCAGTAGTAGTTCCAGATCCCTTACAACCAGCAACGCCATTGAAGGAACTGCCCGCTCAATCAAGCCAGGCTAACCTTCCTATGACACAAGCCCAGCCAGCAGAATCTTCATCCAAAGGTTCTAAAGGCTCTCAGAAGAAATCTAGCAAGATGAAGTCCAAGGCAAAGCTCCTTAAGAAGCTCTTGGAACAACTTGACTCAGACAGTGACTCATCGTCTTCCCAAGGATCTTCCTCAGCAAAACTCCCAGCAGGATTNACACTATACATACCCCCTAATCTGGCTCCAATTTCTCTCAACTTCTCGCCTAAGATCCCGATCTGCCAACTCTAGGACTTACACTTGGGACAAAAAGAGGCTTATGTACTCTTGAGGGTCTGGATTAAGGCGATATTACCAGGTTAGTAAAAAACACTAGTTCTATAGTACTTATTTACAGGATNAAACTCCCAGCAGGATTTGCTCAGGATCCTTATGAAGGAATAAAAGACTTTGATGTTGATGACCTCACTCCTGACCTTGCACTCCCGTGATTTATTACTTACATAAAGTGGCTTCAATCACTACTTTCTTCAAAAGAGAAAGAAAAGTTGTCCACTCTGTGTAAAAATAATATCACAAGTCTGCATAGGATCCCCTTTCCCTAAAAGCAGGATTCTCACAGACAAAAGCAGGGCCCAAAATCT
>CAUOFW020003136.1:555110-592344 GCA_963454935.2 Ilex paraguariensis
TAGTGGGATCAATTTTTTGAATGCTCGAATTTTATATTTTATCGTACCTTCAGGCACGGGTTATATATATATATATATATATATATATATATATTTATTTATTTATTTATTTATTTATATGTATTAACAAATACATATGAATCAAAGGTGCATTAAATACGTATTTATATATATTAACAAACACACATGAATCAATGTGTATTAAAGATAAGAGATTTTGAATTAAATGACCCTAAAATGGACATTTATGTCTTTTTAACTCACATTTTATTCTATGTACTTTTTGTCAAATAAGTCTAATTAGGTGTACCGACTTCCAAAGAACCCTAAATATATTTGGTGTTAAGTCTCATTCTTATCTTTATAATAAGTAGATAAGTCCAAATTTTTTTTATGACCAAAAAGCCCTTATTATTACATTGTAGGTTGGTGTATATATCATGTTCAAGAAGACCATTTCAAATTGGAGAAATCAATTATTCTTCATTCATGCTGATTGTAAATATACCATTAAAATTTAAAATTCAAATTCAGGAGTATATATTATCCACAAAGCAACAATGCCTTCTCTCTTCTCAAGTGTTGTTTCAGTGGTTCATTGTATCTCGCTTCTTTACTACGGGACTGTGACAAATTTCGCCGGAATATTTAACATTTTCTGACAGATTGTGACGGTAATTGACAGTAATGCTAACATGGCAATGTTTTGTAGTTGAAATTTGCAGGGAATCATGGTTTCCCGATGGAAAACTGGAATGACGACGTCCATTGTGGTCCATGCTTTCTACTATTACATTTCAAATACTCCCACTTCATTCTTCTTATTGTAATGGGATTCAATCACAATGAGCCACCATTCTACATTCATATTGACTACGAAATTGGAGTCGATCGTTTCAAATACTATTACTTCATTCTCCTTATTGTAATGGGGGACCTATTTGGCACAATAGTGACATTTTCTGTAATACCCAACACAGGTATGTATTTGAATTTTTATTTAATAAATAAATAAAAAGAGAGGAAGTTATTTAAGAAATTTAAAATTGGTTGTACGCTAATATGTTATGATTAAAACTGTAATTCTAAAAAATTAGAAGGACTTAAGTGATATTAAAGTGAGATAACGATCGTGTAATATAAGTAAATTTACTGCCCTAGGTTGCCTCATATATTCTCAGTATTGTTAGGCTGGAAGGAACAGGCAGTGCCAAAGAGAAAGAAAGAAAGAAAGAAAGAGAGAAACAGAGAGAAGGTAGAAAAAAGAACGAAAATGAAGAAAAAAAAAGAAAAGGGAATTAGACTCATTAAAGGTATGAATTCATTAATTATTGGTACGTTTGTAAGTTATTCAATTGTAAAGTATTAAGGTTATCATTAATAGTGATAAAGAATACTTATATATATATGTTCATGGTGAAGAATAATGGTGAAGGTATAAGTGGGTTTTATTAGAAATTGCTAATTTAGGTATTTTTAAACCAAAGTTAGATTGGTTAGTCTTAAAATTTGTAAAGAATTTAATCAATGTGGAAAAAAAAAAAGAAACAAAAAGAAGAAGAAGGAAGTTACTAGTTTAGAGTTATCGTAGGAAGAAGAAGGTGAAAAAGTGTAAATTTATAGAAACTCCCATTAGTTATAAGAGATGTCATTGTGACCCCTTATATTTTTATATATTCAACTTTGGTCACTTTTTCACTTGATAATTTGCAAAAATGACCCTAATAGTTTTGAAACAAGATTTATAGTTTTGAAAACAGCCCTCCAGCCTTGGAAAGTATTCAAAATTATACTTTGACCCCAAAAATTTTAAAAATTATGATTTGACCTCAAAATTTTAAAAAAAAATTCTAAACAGCCCAGAATAATTCCATATCCTATTACCTCGTATTAGAAAGGATATTTATATGTAAAAGATATATTAATTATATATCATTAAATAGGAAGTATAAAAATTAAATATAGAATCACGAAACGACGAAATTAGAAAAAAAGGATTGATTGTTATATGTTATTTTAGATTAGGTGATAATGGCATTGAGGTTGGAAAAGAGTGCTTTGAATTGGATTTTAAAAATTAAGGTGAGTAGTTTACTACTTCTTTTGGGAGGATTTTCTATATTAAATTATAGGTGCGTATGTGTGAATTTTTCATATATATGATATATGTTGATGTTTGGAGTTGCAATTAAATGTTTTGTAATTGTGAATTGTTATACATGTGAATTTGAAAAACTTATGAGATGATTTTATATCATTGCTTACATGTGTTTTGGTGATGAAAGAGAAATTTTGTGTGCGTTAGGACTAAAACAACAGCTTTAGTGTGTTTGTTGAAATCATGTTTTATGAGAAGGAGACTAGATTACCAGGTCTAAATGGTAACGAGATTGTATACCGGCATGGTCAGTATAGGAATGTGCACATAGAGGCCAGTTATGAGGCTAGTGATAATAAGAAACGAAGCCAGTCATCAGACTAGTGATGACTAGAAATGGGGCCAGTTATTAGGCTAGTGGTAACAAGCATGATTTGACAAATGTATTTGAAACTGAATGTGTGTGTGTGAGTGTTTTGAGTTATAAATGTCTTTCATTTATAAAGTTATTTGTGAAAATAAGTGGGTGTTTGGGTTATAAATGTCTTTTCTTTTATAAAATTATTTATGATCATGAGATCATTTCGTTTACATGATTATGTGGAAGGGATTGATGTACAATTGTTGTACTTATGTAGGTAATAAAGTTTATTTTTTTATATAAAATGTGAGATTTATTTTCACACCTCAATAGAGGTGGTTGCTATTCACGATCATTTGTGCTCACTTAAACATTTAACATTTTTCAGGTGAGGATCAAGGGAGGAGTAAGTCCCCGGATAAACAAAGGATTAGAAGGATTGAAGATTTATTTTATTGTAGGTCTTCAGGAATAAATGTCTTTTATGGTTTTAAGACAAATATTTAATTATTTTTGGAATTAATGTTGCTCATGTTTAGACTTTAGACTAGTGAACCTTATGGTTTAGTTTATTTCTCTTGGTGGCCGGTCCACCGCCCACCCTATGTGTTCCGGGGTAGGGGTGTGACAAGTTTGGTATCAGATCATAAGTTTATGAATTACCAGAGGATTAGGCTGAATCTTAAGAATTATTTAGGATTTAATTGATTTGGTTTGAGAGAATGATGATACTATTGCATAGTGTTATTGCTTTGGTGACTAAGACAAGTTAGTTTGTTTTGTATTTTATAGAAGGTATAGATGGCTGCAAGAAAGAAAGGTAAGGGTGCTGCAAATGATAGGGCTGACATTAACGACGTTCCATGGCTTGCAAATGATGAGCCGCCACTGAATGTCTATAGGGATATTAGGAAGGCCTTGCAGGGAATCACAAAGATCCTTGAAGGGTCGAAAAGTCAAAAGGAACTCAGCATTGAGGAGTTTAGGAGGATGGCACTTGCTTTCACAGGAACTATTACCCCTATGGATGCAGAGAGTTAGACCATGGAAATTGAGAAAATTTTAGAGGTCTTAAAGTGTGATGATGGTAAGAAAGTGGCTTATGCAGCTTTTATGTTTAAAGAGGAAGCAGAACATTGGTGGAGGATGAAGAAGGAAGTGAAGAGATACCCGACTACTCCAATGACTTGGGAGCAGTTTAAGATTGGATACTTAGAGAGATATTTTCCAAAGGTAGAGAAGGATCGTTTGACACAAGAGTTCATGAATTTGGCTCAGGGGGGCATAACAGTTGGTGAGTACGAGGAGAAATTTACAAAATTAGCAAGGCATGCCATGCACATGGTAGTAGATGAGAGACATAAAGTAAGGAAGTTTGAAAGAGGTCTGAAATGGAGTATTAAGGAGAAACTGATTGCCTTGGAACTACCAACATATCAAGAGGTTGTTCGCAAGACTCAAGTTTTGGAGGGCAATGAAAAGGAAAAGGACAAGGAGAGCGAAGAAAAGAAGAGAACAAGCTTAGGAGGTGACTCTAGGGGTGGTTCCCATAATTTCAAGAAGAGTAGGCAGAATACTTCATCTGGGTCCTTTGCACTAAGATTTATAGGGTAACAGAGCACTGGACAGCTAGAAAAGTGTCAGAAGTGTGGGAGATTCCATGGGGAGAAACCGTGTTATGGGACTAATTGGAAACAACTTCTTTGCTTCCATTGTGGAAAGTCAGGACACTCAGTAAAGAATTGTTGGAGTGCTAAAGGAAACAAACAAGCTAGTGAACAGACGGAGGTGACATGTTTCAAGTGCAACCAACGAGGACACATTGCAAAGTTTTGTCCCCAACCAGTGCAGGGATCAGTAGACAAACCCCCAGCTAAGACAGATGGTGCATCAAAACAGGGTCAACAGAAACAAGGGTAGCAGAAGGAACAAAGGTTTGGGAGGGTCTATGCAATAATCCCAAAGAGCCCACAATATTCTAATTTCGTAGTCTCAGGTACTTTACTTATTTGTGAGCATGCATTTAAAGTACTTATTGATCCTGGGTCTACACATTCTTTTGTATCTCCTAGAGTAGCAATGAGATTAGGTGTTGAACCCAAAACACTTGAGTTTGATTTGATTGTGACTACTCCCACAGGTGGTTCCAAGTTAGGAGAGGTGGTGTACCCAGGGTGTAGGGTCCATATTGAGGAGAATCAATTGCTAGTTGATTTAATACTCTTAGACCTTAAGGGTTTTGACGTGATCTTAGGTATGGACTGGTTAGCTGCGCACTATGCAACAGTTGATTGTTTTGAAAATAGAGTTGTGTTTCACCTTCCTAATCATACAAAATTTAGTTTCGATGAGACAGGGATTATTTCTTTCCCCAACCTTGTCTCTGTAGTACAAGCTCGAAGATTGTTGAGGAAAGGTTGTCAGGGGTACATTGCTAACATTATAGATATGAGAAATGAGGGGCTGTCTCTTGAGGAGATACCAGTAGTAAGGGAATTTTCAAAAGTATTTTCGGATGTTTTGCCTAGGTTGCCACCTGATAAAGAGATTGATTTTGCTATTGACCTGGTACCTGGTACCGGTCCTACCTCTAAGGCTCCTTATCGGATGGCACCAGTGGAGCTTAGAGAGTTGAAGGTGCAACTTCAAGAGTTGTTAAATTTGGGGTTTATTCATCCTAGTGTGTCACCATGGGGCGCACCAGTATTGTTCGTGAAAAAAAAAAAGATGGAAGCATGAGACTTTGCATTGACTATAGGGAGTTGAACAAAGTAACCATCAAGAATAAGTATCCTCTTCCCCGTATTGATGATTTGTTTGACCAACTAAGGGGTGCTAAAGTATTCTCGAAGATTGACCTTCAAACGGGTGACCACCAGTTGAAGATAAAGGTGGAGGACGTGCCTAAGACTACTTTTCGTATCCGTTATGGAAACCATGAGTTTCTTGTGATGCCATTTGGGCTAATCAATGCACCAGCAGCCTTTATGGATCTCATGAATAGGGTATTCAAAAAGTACTTGGATCAATTTGTAGTGGTATTTATTAATGCTATTTTGGTGTACTCGAAGAGTCCTAATGAACATAAGCAACATTTAAGAATTGTTCTACAGATTCTTCGGGATCGAAGGCTTTATGCCAAGCTCAAGAAATGTGAGTTCTGGCTAACTAGTGTATCATTTTTGGGACATGTGATTTCTGATGAAAGGGTGTCAGTGGATCTTCAGAAGGTGGCAGCAGTTAAATATTGGCCTCGACCGACGAATGCTACTGAGGTACGTAGTTTCTTAGGTTTGGCAGGGTATTACAAGAAATTTGTCGAGGGTTTCTCCAAAATTGCCATTCCATTGACTCGGTTGACCCTGAAGAAGATAGTTTTTCAATGGACTAATGAATGTGGAAACAGTTTCAATGACTTAAAGAAAAGATTGGTGTCTGTTCTAGTTCTTACTATACCTGCAGATAATGGTGGGTACAATATCTATTGTGATGCTTTGGGAAAAGGGTTGAGTTGTGTATTGATGCAACAGCGGAAGGTTGTGGTTTATGCTTCTAGGCAGTTGAAACCTTATGAACAAAAAAACCCAACACATGATTTAGAGTTGGCAGCTGTTGTGTTTGCACTAAAGATATGGAGGCACTATTTGTATGGGGAGACATGTGAGATATATACAGATCATAAGAGTCTTAAGTATTTATTTACATAGAAAGAGCTGAATATGAGACAACGAAGATGGCTAGAGCTAATTAAAGACTATGATGTGAATTTGCATTATCATCCAGGAAAAGCAAATGTGGTGGCAGATGCACTAAGTAGAAATTTTACAGGGAGCATGACCTATTTGCTTACTCAGCAAAAACAACTTGTGAGAGATCTTGAAGAGGCAAAGGTTGAGGTGGGGATAAGACTAATGCTTTTGTAGCAAACTTACAAGTTCGGCCTATCTTGCTAGATCGAATAAAGGTGGCACAACGGAATGACCGAATTTGGTGAAGATTCTAGAAGAAACAAAGCGAGGTGAGAAGACTGATTTTTTGTGTGGTAGATGGAGTGTTGAGATTTGGGGATCGAGTATGCATACCTAATGACCCAGAGATCAAGAAACAAGTGATGGAGGAGACACATTACTTTCGTTTCACAGTTCATCTGGGAAGTACAAAGATGTATCAGGACTTGAAAGGAATAATTTGGTGGAATAATATGAAGAGAGAAGTGGATGACTATGTGTCTAGGTGCTTGACATGTCAAAAAGTGAAAGCACAGGGGGATTATTGCAACCACTTCCTATCCTTGAGTGGAAGTTGGAGCACATTTCCATGAATTTCGTGAGTGGGCTACCCAAGACCCCGAGCGGACTTGATTCTATTTAGGTTGTGGTGGACAGATTGAAAAAGTCCACACATTTTTTGGCTGTGAGGACTACTTATCCCTTGGAGAAATTTGCTAAACTTTATGTAAAGGAGATTGTGAAATTACATGGAGCCCCAGTGTCGATTGTTTCAGATAGAGATCCTCGATTTGTCTCAAGGTTTTGGGGTATTTTACAAAAGGCTATGGGTACTGAGTTGAGATTTAGTACAACTTACCACCCACAGACAGATGGACAGTCGGAGAGAGTTATTCAGATATTGGAAGACATGCCTTGTGCTTGTATGCTTGACTTAAAGGGTTCTTGGGAAGAACATTTACCACTAGTTGAGTTTGCTTATAATAATAGCTTTCAAGCTAGCATTGACATGGCACCGTATGAGGCTTTATATGGGCGAAAATGTGGATCTCCAATTTTATTGGGCTGAAGTCGGGGAAAGAAAGATATATGGGCCAGAGATAGTACAAGAGACCACGAACAAAGTAAAGTTGATTCAGGAAAGACTTCGGGTTGCTCAGAGTAGACAGAAAAGTTACGTGGACAATAGGAGGAGAGACTTAGAATTTTAGAAGGGCGATCATGTATTCCTAAAGGTGTCACCTTGGAAATGGATTATGAGAATTGGTAAAAAAGGGAAGTAGAGTCCAAGGTATATTGGACCTTTTGAGATTCTAGGAAGAGTTGGTGCAGTGGCTTATAGGCTAGCCTTACCACCAGAGCTAGCTAGTATTCACAATGTATTTCATATATCAATGCTTAGGAAGTACATGTCAGATCCATCACATGTGATTGAGGTTGAGCCGCTACAAATGCGAATGGATTTGTCTTATGATGAATTACCAGTGAAGATCTTGGGTCGAGAGGAACGAGTATTAAGGAATAGGGTCTTTCCATTCGTTAAAGTTCTGTGGAAGAATCACTCGGAGCAGGAAGCCACTTGGGAGAGCGAACAAGAGATGAAGGAAAAGTACCCACAGTTATTCCAACCTCGGGACGCACCAAGTTTTGAGGACCAAACTTCTTGAAGGGGGGAGAGTTGTAATACTCAATATAGGTATGTGTATGGAATTTTTTTTATAAATAAATAAAAAGAAAAGAAGTTATTTAGGAAATTTAAAATTGGTTGTACGCTTATATGTTATGATTAAAATTGTAATTCTAAGAAATTAGAGAGACTTAAGTGACATTAAAGGGAGATAACGATCGTGTCTTATAAGTAAATTTATTGCCCTAGGTTGCCTCATATATTATCAGTATTGTTGGGCTGGAAGGAATAGGCGGCGGTAGAGAAAAAGAAAGAAAGAGAGAACAGAGATAAGGTAGAAAGAAGAACGAAAAGGAAGAAAAAAAAGGGGGAGGGATTGGACTCATTAAAGGTATGAATTCATTAATTATTAGTAGGTTTGTAAGTTATTCAATTGCAAAGTATTAAGGTTATCATAAATAGTGATAAAGAATACTTATATATATATATATATGTTCATAGTGAAGAATAGTGGTGAATGTATAAATGAGTTTTATTGGAAGTTGCTAATTTAGGTGTTTTTAAACCTAAGTTAGATTGGTTGGTCTTGAAGTTTGTAAGGAATTTAATCAATGTGTAAAAAAATAAAAAATAAAAAGAAAAGAAGGAAGTTACTGGTTTAGAGTTATCGTAGGAAGAAGAAGGTGAAAATGTGTAAAATTATAGAAATTCTCATTAGTTATAAGAGATGTCATTGTGACCCCCTATATTTTCATAAATTCAATTTTGATCACTTTTTCACTTGATAATTTGCAAAGATGACCCTAATAGTTTTGAAACAATATTTATAGTTTTGAAAACAGCCCTCGAGCCTTGGAAAGTATTCAAAATTATATTTTGATCCCAAAAGTTTTAAAAATTATGATTTGAGCACAAAATTTAATAAATTTTTTCTAAATAGCCCAGAATACTTCTATATCCTATTACTTCGTATTAAAAAAGACATTTATATGTAAAAGATATATTAATTATAAATCAATAATTAGAAAGTATAAAAATTAAATATAGAATCACGAAACGACAAAGTTAGGAAAAAGGGATTGATTGTTATATGTTATTTTGGATTATATGGTAATTGCATTGAGATTGAAAAAGAGTGTTTTGAATTGAATTTTGGAAATCAAGGTGAGTAGTTTCCTACTTCTTTTGGGAGGATTTTCTATATTAAACTGTGGGTGCGTATGTGTGATTTTTTCATATATATGATATATATTGATGTTTGGGGTTGCAATTAAATGTTTTACAATTGTGAATTGTTATACATGTGAATTTGAAAAACTTATGAGATGATTTTATATCATTGCTTAAATGTGTTTTGGTGATGAAAGGAAAATTTTGTGTGCGTTGGGACTAAAACAACAGTTTTTATGTGTCTGTTGAAATCATGTTTTATGAGAATGGAACTGGATTACTAGGTCTAAATGGTAATGGGATTGTATACCGACGTGATCAGTATATGGATGTGCACATAGAGGCCAGTTATCAGGCTAGTGATAATAATAGACGGAGCCAGTCATCAGGCTACTGATGACAAGATATGTGGTTAGTTACCAGGCTAGTGGTAACAAACATGATTTGACAAATATATTTGAAATTGAATGTGTGTGAGTGTTTTAAGTTATAAATGTCTTTCATTTATAAAGTTATTTGTGAAAATGATTGGGTGTTTGAGTTATTGTTTTACATGAGTTTAATAATGATGTTGGTGATGTTTAGTTTATTTCTCTGGTATTCATTAGATCGGTGAAATAGATCACTTTATTATTTATTTTTCACTGTATTTTACATTTATTATGCACAGAGTTAGTTGGTTAAGGCTTTGGTGGTCGGTCCACCGCCTACCCTATGTGATTCGGGGTGGGGGTGTGACATTTTTGGGGCTCAAAGAAGGGTGATAGGACTTTAGGAGGCTCAGAAGCCCCCAAATTGACATGTGGATTGATACAACCATTATGGAACTCAAAAGGTGCCAGAAGATGGTGCCGAGGAGTTATTACTCAGAAGAGATGAGTGAATAGGCTTGAATCAGCATTTAAGGAGATATGACAACTCATTTATGAGGACTTGAGTGACTGTGACAGAGTTATTAATGAGTCTTTACATCTTTGAGACCCCAAATTGATAGTCATAATTGCAAAGTATTAATGGTTATAGCGTCGACCAAGTGTCCTCAACAAACCCCTGAGGTACTGTACCTTGAGCATTAAAAACTCAGGAATAGATGTCAAGTACCGATCAGAGGAGCTTAAATGATCAAAGGTAGTCATAAGTGACCGGCATGCCCCCGAGCACTTGTCCTATCACCCGAGCGTTGAACGCTCACAAGGATTTGAGTGGAGAACACTCATTACGTGTAGAGAATAGTGCAAGTCATTAAATGTCGTGATGAGACTCAAGACCCTTGCACTTATTACTGGTACATGTATAAATACTCCTCAGAAAGATGAACAAAGGTACTCAAACTAAACTGAGAAAATGCACTGTATTAAAGCCTCCAACGCCTACTGACTAAAGTTTCGGAGAGGATAAGTCGGATGTTCACTTGGCCTCTTTCCTAACCTTTTTGATCGTTTTAGGTTCATCATCCAGTAGATTGTTATCTCTATTCATTGCAGAAAATCTCTCGTGCAATTAGGCGCCGTCTGTGGGAACTATACGAACTTTTTTTGTAGCGATCGCATCATGGTGAACACACGATCCCCAAGTGATGGGGGGAGTTTACATGTGAGAAATGCAGAGGCTTCTCGGCTCCTAGCAGTTGCAGATTCAAACCCCTTGAACCAGTCAAATGGAGGTGAGCATGCTTCATAACAAACGTTCCTTGCGGATCGAGACCTTGGGGGGCAAGACCTTTTGGCCCATGAAATCGTTGAGTTGGTGAAAAAGTGGATAGGAAACCGTGTTAAGCAACTCGAGAAGGATAACGCCAAGGTACAACATCGACTCGATGATTTCGAGCAATCGAGGAGTGCCAGCTGGCAGAGCAGCAAGCGTGAAGACCGAAGTCTTAGCTGAGGTGATTCCAAGGGCGCAAGGCTAGGTGCCCCTGGAAAGATCTTACACAGGCGTACGAGTGAGAAGCACAACGTCCGAAACTGGGGAATACCTGCTCCCGAGGAAAGATCAAAAGCGGATCACCACAGGGCAGGCCTATCTCGATGGGATCTCCGCCATAGGCTGTCAGATGGTGTCGCGGCAATCGAGTCCCGCATGGATTCTATTACAAGGGTGCCTAGAAAATTGAAGCCCCGAAAGGACCTCCGAACACGCTTGGATGCTAAGCGCTGAAGACCCTACCCCGGGGGGATGAAGACGAGGATGAACAAATCGTCTCCCCGTTCATTCTGGTGATCTGGGAGATTGAAATGGCCAAAAAGTTCACCGTCTCTTGATTCAAGGTTTATGACGAAAGAACGGATTGTGAGAGCCATCTGAGACAGTACTAGTAGCTGATGCCCTTTTATGACACACCGATCAAAAACTATTGTGCCGAGTTTTCCCAATGAGCTTAGGGGACACCGCGATGAAGTGATATGATAACTTGACCCCAGAAAGTATCATATCTTATAAGCAAATGACCGAGCTCTTTGTAGCTCGATTCATTATCAGTGGTAGAAGGCCAAAAGACATCGGCGTGTTGCTAACGCTTAAACGGAGAAGTGGAAAGTCCCTTCGGTAGTATGCAATTAGATACTAGGAGAAAGTTAACGAGGTTGATGCATGCTCAGAGGTCATGGGTACAACAACGTTTTGGCTGCGATTGTCCCGAGACATTGACCTATATAGATTTCTTACTAAGTGAGCCCCGGGAGACATGAAAGACCTGATGACTTAGATAAACAAGTATGACAGGGTGGAAAAAAAGTCTATGGTGCCCGAGAATAGGGCCCTAGCACTGAGGAAGAGGAAAAAGGAATCGCCTCCAAGGAAGGGGCACCCATCCCGATTCCAAGTTGTTTGTCCTTTCAAGGAGTGAACATGTGCTTCAAAGAACCTATTTATAAGATGCTGCACAAGATAAAGGGGGAGCCTTTCTTAAAGTGGCCCCCAAGATACAAGGAGACCCATAGATAATGGACTCGACATCTTGGTGTTCTTATCTTTGGAATGTAGGGCATTTGACTAAAGATTGTAGGGTGTACAAGTCCTTCCTCGAGTAATTGGTCTGAGACGGGCATCTAGGGGAGTTCATTGAAAGAAAACTCGCCAGAGGCTGGGCGGGTAGAGGAGTTGATGCGCCTCAGTAATCAGCAACCGTGATCGAAGTCATACACGCTTGCACGGTCGAGAGATCGACGTATAATTCCCTCCGGGCTGACCTTCAGAGGGTCTCACAAGTAATGAAAGTGGAGGAAAGCAAGTATGAAAAACAGTCTTCTAAAAAGCCGCAGCCTGACGCTGAGATAATCCACTTTTTTGATACCGACCTGAGCGGGGTTAGTATTCCCGTATAAAGATGCTTTGGTAATCACCCTTTGAGTCGACAAGTTTGATGTCAAGAGGATCTTGGTGGATTCAGGTAGCTTGTCCAAGGTGATGTATGGCGATCTTTTCTGCAAAATGGGGTTCACCCAAAAAGAATTTAAACCACTAAGGACCCCCCCATAGGCTTCAACGGTTCTTGCGTCCTTCCCCTCGGAAAAATCACTCTCATGGTTAATGTCGGGATCGTTGTTGTCCCAGTGGAATTCATGGTGATAGACTTTGATTCGCTGTATAATGTCATCATAGGTAGGATATGGTTACATGCAATGAAGGCGGTGCATTCATCCTATCATCAAAAGATTAAGTTTTCCACCCTGAGAGGTATCATGGAGATTCGTGGCGATCAAGCATCATTGAAATTTTTTTTTACACCGCAGTAAAGACTGGGGTTAGTGGCCGAGCTCAAGAGCGTGATCCCGAGATTGTGGTGGCTAAATAACTATCATAGTTCAATCGACCTGGGGTGGATGACCCCATTACAAAACCAGCCGATCGTTTCAAGGAGGCCCTGGTCAAAGTCTTTCTGAATTCTGAGGATGAGGAGAAATTCTTTCTAATAGGGGCGTCACTGCGTGGCACCAAGAAGTCTAACATGATAACCTTCTTATGCTAAAACGCCGATGTCTTTGCGTGGATCCAAGCTGAGATGATGGGAGTAAGTGCCAAGGTAATGATTCACTGGCTTCATGTGGACTCGTCTTTCAAACCCATACGATAGAAAGCTCATAGAATGGCGCCCCATCACACAAAGGCAGTAGATGAAGAGGTGGATAAGTTGTTAGGGGCGGACTCCATCAGAGAAGTGTAGTTCCCCCAATGGTTGTCCAACACGGTGTGCACGAAGAAAAAAGGAAAAGAATGACGAGTTTGCATGGATTTCACGGACTTGAATAGAGTATGTCCCAAGATGAGTATCAATTGCCAAAGGTCGATCTGCTCGTAGATGCGATCGAGGGCCACAAACATATCTCCTTCATGGATGCTCGGGTAGGGTACCACCAAATTCTCTTGCCTGAACCAGATCTGGAGAAGACGGTGTTCATTACGCCTTGAGGGATCTATTACTACATGGTGATGTTGTTCGGACTGAAAAATGCTGGCGCCACTTACCAGTGCCTGATGTACAAGATTTTTAACGAGCAGCTTGGCGTCACCATGGAGGCATATATAGATGACATGCTAGTTAAAAACATGAAGGGTTCTGATCATCTTTGAGACCTCGGAACCACGCTTGCCATACTCTGAAGATACAGTCTAAAGCTTAACGCCTCGAAGTGTGCTTTTGGAGTAAACTCAGACAAAGTTTTAGGGTACTTGGTCACCTATAGGGGCATAGAGGCCAACCCCGAGCAGGTGCAAGCCGTGCAGAGTATCCAGGCGTCGAAGACCACCAAAGACATAAAAAATTGACTGGAATGCTGGCAGCCCTCAACTGATTCATCTCAGTCCTCAGATAGGTGCAAGCCATTCTTCGCCATGCTTAAAGGGGCAGCAAAGGGGACTTGGGATGAGGGATGTGATCGAGCACTTGATGAAATTAAGGAGTACCTGAAGTCCCCTTCAACCTTGTCCGTCTTGACGACGGGGGAAGTACTAAACCTCTACTTATTTGTCTTAGAAAGGGTCGTTAGTGGAAACTTGGTAACGGAAAGCGAAGGGGTACAAAGACCCATTTACATTGTGAGCAAGACCTTGTTTGATGCTGAAACACGATACTCGTCGATGGAGAAGCTTATTCTAGTGTTGATAGTCTCGACAAGGAAATTCAAACACTACTTTTAGGCGCACGCTGTAGAAGTTTTGACCGATTGGCCCCTTAAGCCCATTCTTCATAAAGCTGACATGTCTGGAAGGGTTGCCAAGTAGGTTGTAGAGCTTAGAGAATTTGAAATAAGGTACAAACTCCATACTTCAGTTAAAGGGCAGATTCTTGTCAATTTCATTGCCGAGTTCTCTACGTCTGAGTCCCTACAAGAGGTGATAGCTTTTGACAATGACATTTGAAACCTATATATAGATGGATCCTTGGACGCAAGGGGGCAGGGGTAGGTGTAGTACTCGCCAGTTCTGGAGGATTCACAGTAGAAGGAGCTATCAGATTGGGGTTCAAAGCATCTAATAACGAGGTCGAGTATGAGGCACTTTTGGCAGGACTCGATATTGCGTACTCGATTTAGGTTAGACACCTCCATATTTTTTGAAACTCCCAACTGGTAGTGAATCAAATCAATGGCGACTTCGAGGTTCGGGATAAAGGGATGAAGGCATATCATCAGAAGGCAAAGTCCAAAATTGAGAAGTTGGAGAAGGTGGAAATATCCTATATTTCAAGGAATTATAATACCTACGCCAATGCGCTGACCTCGACCTTGGCCTCGGAGGTGACTTGGCATATTATCATTGAAAATCGGGAGAGCCCGAGTATAAATGAAACAAAGGTTGAGCCGGTGCTGTCGATGCAAGTGCAAAGAGCGTCTCCGGGTTGGATGGACCCCATAATCACATATTTGATGGAAGGAGTATTCCTGAGGATGTCAAAGAAGCTAGGAAGATCAAACTCAAGGCTCTCAAGTTCTGGATATCCACCGATCACAAGTTATATAGGGAATTCTTCTCGGGGCCACATTTACTATGCATCTCCGAGGATAAAATAGAACCTTTGCTTTGGGAGATTCATGAGGGTGTATGTGAGAGTCATACAGGAGGAAGATCTCTCACACATCGAGCGATATCTCAAGGGTATTGATGGTTGTACATGCAGAAGGATATCAAGAGCTACATTCAAAAATATGATAAGTATCAAAAATTTGCTTCAATCATCCGACAACTAGCAGGAGATCTGAACTTATTGACAAGTCCCGGCCCATTCTCTCAGTAGGCCATGGATATTGTGGGACCTCTCCCAAGGGGCCCTTTAGACAAAAAATTTCTTCCAGTAGCCATTGATTATTTCACAAAGTATATCAAAATAAGCCCCTGAGCCATATTTGGACGTCGAAACGAAGAAATTTGTATAGCAGAACATTATCACTCGGTTTGGAATCCCTCAGGCCATCATCTTGGACGATGACACCCAATTCAACAGTGGTCCATTCAAGGAGTTTTGTTCAAATTTTGGTATACGTAATTATTATTCTACCCCAGCCTACCCACAAAGTAATAGAAAAGCGGAGGTCTCAAATAAGACAGTGTTAGCTAGCATCAAGAACAGACTGGAAAAGGCAAAGGAAAAGTAGACCGATGAGTTACTCAATGTGTTATGGGACTATAGGACAACGCTGAGAACTTCAACAGGTGAAACGTCATATGCCATGACATATGGGGTCGAGGTTATCATTCATTTGAAAATAGGGCTCCCAACAATACGAAGTCAAGCCTTCGAGTTAGGAAACAATGATCAGACACTTGCCAGAGATCTTAAATTAGTTGAAGAAAGAAGAGAACTAACATCTATCAGGCTAGCAAAGTACCAAGGAGAGCTGTCAAGACAACACCAAAAGAAGGTTCGAACGAGGGATTTTCAAGTAGGAGACTTGGTGTTATGCAAAGTTGTGGGCACAACTTGGGAACCCATTGATGAAAAACTTGGCCCCAATTGGGAAGACTCATACAAAGTAATTGTTATGAGGGATATAGGGGCATATAGGCTACGAGACATGGATGACAATGATGTAAACCGACCTTGGAATGTATCAAATTTGAAGAAATATTACTACTAAGTTGACTCCTAGGTTGTGGGTCTTAAAGATTAACACCAGGCTTGTGCTTGGAGAATAGGGGCACGGTTTCGAGAGGAATAAGACTCCTCCCTTGGAGCGTCACTCTCAAAAATTAACATGAGCCTCGAGCTTGGTCGTTAAGGGCACGCTCCTGAGAGGAATAAGACTCCACCCTTGGAGCGTCACTCTCAAAAATAACATGAGCCTCGAGCTCGATCGTTAGGAGCACGGTCCTGAGAGAAATAGGACTCCACCCTTGGAGCTTCGCTCTCAAAAATTAACATGAGCCTCTGGCTAGGTCGTTAGAGGCACGATCCCGAGAAGAATAAGACTCCACCTTTGGAGCATCGCTCTAAAAAATTAGCACGCACATCGAGTTTGGTCGTTGGGGGCACAGCCCCGAGGAGGATAAGTCTCCACCCTTGGAGCACCACCCTTGAAAAGTTAACGCATGCCTCGGGCTTGCTCGTTAGGGGCACGGCCCCGAGGGGGACAAGTCTAAAACACTTGTGCATTTTTAGAAACTCTATAAGTTTAGAAGTTCAAAGATCAGTAAAACATTTTAGTAGAATGAAATATAACTACGAGAAACAAGAATTTCTTAAAGGAATGAAAATTTCATTGACAAAAAAGAAGGGGTTTTGCGACCCCTGAGCATACAAAGAAAAAAGTGTAGAAGAAAAGAAAAAAACTAAGTCTCTAATCCTCTACTCTGCCTTCTGGGTTTGCTTGCTTTTCACCACCGACCTCTTCGTCGTTGAGCCTACCATGCCTTGTTAGCGAGCCCTCCCCAACGCCAAGAATTTCATCAAGCTCTGTATCAGGCTCTCCAGGGAGAATGAGGGGGTGCCCGGAGGGAGGAGATCGCTACTCTGAACCGAGGGAGTAGGGGAAGGCATCTGAGGAGAGGAATGTTGTTCAAAACCATCACTAAGTGTGATCGATTCGTTCTGACCTTCAGTCCCTCCTACTCATTCGACTGGTCCTAGAGCTGGCTCGAATTGTTGCTACTCCTCAGGAACGACCCTTACTTTGGGCTCCTTGAGTACTGTGCATTGAAAAAAGAGATGAGCCAACTTCGACCCCGACAGCATACAAGGGCCCGTCCAAGCCCTCCTTGAAGACCTTCTTCTTGGTTTCGTCAAAAGCTGGGACCATCTGATCTTGACACTGAAGTACAGTAATGATATTGACTTCTGAGCTTAATGATATGTGATATTTTGTTAATTCAACTTTTAATTTTCTAGCAAAATTTTTGCTCTGTAAAAATTCTTGAGTCATTATTCCATGTATATTGATTGCTTGAATTTTCTGTGAGTCAAATAATTTGTTATTTCATGCTTAAGTTGATTATCATTATTTCACAAGATAATATAATTGGATGATTATTTAGGTTCCTGAATAATCATTTGATTATAAATAATAATATTCTTGTGGTTTTATTGCTAAATTTGGTGACTTGAATTAACTGACATTTGATTCTTGTCTAGGGTTAAGAATTGAGTCTTTAATTATTATTGTATGGATTTGAGAGAGAGTACTTGATGCTCTAGTAATTTTGTTATACTGTTTTAATTACTTTAATCAATTTTCTCAATTCAATATTCTTTTAAACAAATCATTGTTACAAGATTGTTATAGTATTAGTGTGATTGATGTTGTTTTCCAATTCCCTAAGGGTTCGACTTCGGTCAATCGAGAAATATATTACTTCAGTCAACCTACGCTTGGGTTTACAATTTTAAAGTTGAAGCATTGAGCAGCTTTGTATCCTTCTGCAAGAAGAAACTGAAATGTAAGGTTAGAAGCAGAAATAAGAGCTGGGCATTTCAAAATATGTGCGATACACACCTAGACCACTCGACACTTTGGGGTAGTATAATTCATCATACTCAGGCCCATCTCATTTCTTCTAACTGCCGCCGAGCATCATTAGATCCTGGACATACCCCTTATCCGAGTCTGGTATGTGAGTCACTAGATACATGGAAGGGTTCTAAGCCTAAAGGTAGTACCTGCCCCCAACGACTATTTTTAAGTCGTAGCAGAACAGGATTTCATCTACCCAAGGTTTACCTCCAGTCGAGCATTTAGGGCGATTACGCCCATTACTACTCTGAAGAAATTTATGCCGCATTGGAGGGAAAAAAAAAACCTCAAGTGCATTAGCATACTCAGCAAAAAGGGATGGAGGGGGAACCTAACTCACCCGTCCATAATGGTCTTGGTGTAGAAAGGCATGAATTTTGCACTCCCTATATCATTCTTATGAAAATCAGGATCAAAGACAAAGGTATAAACTGGATCCGGGATGTGGTATCTATCCTTAAAAGCCTAGATGTTGTTGTTTGTTACTTCAGTTCTCGTCAACCTACCACTATCCCTAGCCCTAACAGGTTCCCTCACCACTATTCTTTGTATTCTGGCCATGGATGAAATCTAGAAGAAATGTAGAAGAAGAATGGGAAGATGAATGAGATAATCGTGGGGAGGAAAGTACTTATAGGTCGAAGATCTTCAAAGATGAGTGCTCAAGGGAATAAGAATAGGCACTCGGGAGATTAAAGAAGAGTGGTCAGGAGTTGGTTGCTGAGAGAAAATTTGAAGATGCAAAGTCTGCAAAGAGCCAAATGATTTCCTATTTATACCCTGCAGTAGGAGTCAGAATCGAAGAGGCAAGTCATCCTTTGGAAATTTGAGAAAAGCGGCGCGAGACGTGCAAGTAACTGCCCTTGTCACTAGGCCTGTTAAATTTCGACACGACACGATTAACAAACACGAATCGACACGAATTAAGCAGGTTTGGGTGAGACTTAAACGGATTCGAGTGATAAACGGGTTAACCCGCCAAACACGTTTAATAAACGGGTTGTGTTCAGATGAGACTTGTCAATCCGTTTAAAAAAAATAATATAATAATAAATTAATAATTATTTTTAAAAAATTAGTCAAAATTAAAATATTATATATAACTATATGATAAAGAAAATCTTATTTCAGAAAAATTAAATAGAGATTACTCACTTACCCCCCTTTTGCAAAGCTCGATGTGGGAATAAATAAGACACGTTTCTTTCTTCTCTCTTTCTGGCTTCTGCAGATGAGAGATTTGAGCTTGACCTGAGTTTCTTTCTTCTCTCTTTGTGGGTTTATAGACACTGATTGAATGTTGATGTGCTATGTATGGATATGTTAGGCATCATAAAAGGAACGATGACTACAACTCACTCTTACACTAGAGACCAGAGGTTTCTTGATGCAAGCCACAAGGACCTTAGACGTGCATGAGCTACAGCTCTCAACATAGTTCCAACTTCAACTGGTGTTGCAAAAGCAGTGACCCTTGTTCTACCCACCTTCAAAGGAAAGCTCAGTGTCATTGCCTTCCATGTGCGCACACCTAACGTCTCAGTTGTGGACCTTGTCGTTCAAGTGGAAAACATTTGCGGAGGAAAGTGAATGCTGCAACAAAAGAAAGTGCTGAGAAGGAACTGAACGAACACACGGTAAAAGCTTTTGGCTTGAATCCCACATTGACAAATTCAAATAAAGGAGACCTCCCATGCTTATAAAATGATGCAACCCCATCCTTTAGTCATTAAACCTTCTCATTTGTTTTTGCAAGTGGTAGCCAACTGAAAAAATTTTAATTAAGAGAGTACAATTTGTGTGGGTAATTAATGGAGTTTAAAATTTTAATAGGATAATTTTTTTGTTGCGGGCTAAAATTTTAATAGAATAATTTTAATAAAATTAAATGGGTTAAACGAGTTATGTCGTGTTACCTATTTATTAAACGGTTCGTGTTTTTGTTTAGGTTTTTTACATGTTTATTAAACATGTCATGTATGGGTTTACATGTTTTTCACTCGTCACCTATTTAACCCAATATGTAATTGTTTAACCTGACACGGTTGACACCCCTACTTGTCAACCCGACATACTCAGGAAGCCTCCAATCTCCATGCGCCATTTGTCCCACGTCGCAAGAAGAATAGAGGTTGAGGGGCAGTTGACTGGACTTTAGCTGACTCAGTAGTCCCCAAATTGACACGTTGATTGATACAACCGTTATGGAATTCAAAAGGTGCCGAGAGATAGCGTTTAAGAGTTATTACTCAGAAGAGTCGCGTGAATAGGCTCGGATCAGTATTTAAGGAGATATGACAGCTCATTCATGAGGACTTGAATGACTGTGATAGAGCTATTAAAGAGTCTCTACATCCTCGAGACCTTAAACTAACAGTCATAATTGTAAAGCATTAATGGTCATAGCACCGATCAGGTGTCCTCGGCAAACCCNCTATATGATAAAGAAAATCTTATTTCAGAAAAATTAAATAGAGATTACTCACTTACCCCCCTTTTGCAAAGCTCGATGTGGGAATAAATAAGACACGTTTCTTTCTTCTCTCTTTCTGGCTTCTGCAGATGAGAGATTTGAGCTTGACCTGAGTTTCTTTCTTCTCTCTTTGTGGGTTTATAGACACTGATTGAATGTTGATGTGCTATGTATGGATATGTTAGGCATCATAAAAGGAACGATGACTACAACTCACTCTTACACTAGAGACCAGAGGTTTCTTGATGCAAGCCACAAGGACCTTAGACGTGCATGAGCTACAGCTCTCAACATAGTTCCAACTTCAACTGGTGTTGCAAAAGCAGTGACCCTTGTTCTACCCACCTTCAAAGGAAAGCTCAGTGTCATTGCCTTCCATGTGCGCACACCTAACGTCTCAGTTGTGGACCTTGTCGTTCAAGTGGAAAACATTTGCGGAGGAAAGTGAATGCTGCAACAAAAGAAAGTGCTGAGAAGGAACTGAACGAACACACGGTAAAAGCTTTTGGCTTGAATCCCACATTGACAAATTCAAATAAAGGAGACCTCCCATGCTTATAAAATGATGCAACCCCATCCTTTAGTCATTAAACCTTCTCATTTGTTTTTGCAAGTGGTAGCCAACTGAAAAAATTTTAATTAAGAGAGTACAATTTGTGTGGGTAATTAATGGAGTTTAAAATTTTAATAGGATAATTTTTTTGTTGCGGGCTAAAATTTTAATAGAATAATTTTAATAAAATTAAATGGGTTAAACGAGTTATGTCGTGTTACCTATTTATTAAACGGTTCGTGTTTTTGTTTAGGTTTTTTACATGTTTATTAAACATGTCATGTATGGGTTTACATGTTTTTCACTCGTCACCTATTTAACCCAATATGTAATTGTTTAACCTGACACGGTTGACACCCCTACTTGTCAACCCGACATACTCAGGAAGCCTCCAATCTCCATGCGCCATTTGTCCCACGTCGCAAGAAGAATAGAGGTTGAGGGGCAGTTGACTGGACTTTAGCTGACTCAGTAGTCCCCAAATTGACACGTTGATTGATACAACCGTTATGGAATTCAAAAGGTGCCGAGAGATAGCGTTTAAGAGTTATTACTCAGAAGAGTCGCGTGAATAGGCTCGGATCAGTATTTAAGGAGATATGACAGCTCATTCATGAGGACTTGAATGACTGTGATAGAGCTATTAAAGAGTCTCTACATCCTCGAGACCTTAAACTAACAGTCATAATTGTAAAGCATTAATGGTCATAGCACCGATCAGGTGTCCTCGGCAAACCCCTAAATATTGTACCCCGAGCATTAAAAACTCAGGAATAAGAGTCAAGCACTGATCATAGAAACTTAAATGACTGGAGGTAGTCATAAGTGCTCGGCATACCCCTGAGCACCTGTCCTATCACTCGAGCATTGAACGCTCACGAGAATCTGAGTGGAGAACACTCATTACACGTAGAGAAAAGTGTAAGTCATTAAATGTCATGATGGAACTCAAGACCCTTGCACTCATTACTGGTATATGTACAAATACTCCTTAGAAAGATGAATAAAGATACGCAAATTAAACTGAAAAAATACATTGTGCTAAAGTCTCCAACGCCTATTGACTAAAGCTTTGGAAGAAATAAGTCACCGACCCCTTTCCTAACCTTTTTGATTGTTTCAAGTTCATCATCTGATAGATTGTTATCTCTATTCATTGTAGAAAATCCCCTGTGCAAACGGCAATAAATTCATGCGGATGTTTTGAAGCACGGAGTGAATAATGATATATATGTACAGAATCCTGTGATTTATATTTCTAGCTGTGTTGATTACTTGTGGTTCTATGAATTGTTTAAGTATTTTGTTAAGGTGAGAAATTGAGGGTTAAAGCCGGATGAGACCACGATGGTAATTCTGCTTTCTGCTTGTGTTTTGAATATTATTTTATTTTTATTTTTTTGTAGTGAGTGTTACTATTTTTGAAAATATTAATATTAAATGTTATTATTATTATTTTTATATTTTATTTTTCTGAAATGTTAATATTAAATGTTACTTTTTTTTTGGAATGTTAATATTTTTTGTTTTATTTTTTGAAATGTTAATAAATTCAATGTTACTATTTTGTATTTTGTATGCTAATATTTAATGTTACTTTTTTAAAAAATATTAATATTAAATGTTATTATTTTTTATTTTGAATGTTAATATTTTTTGTTTTATTTTTTGAAATGTTAATATTGAATTTTACCATTTTCGAAATGTTAATATATATTGAATGTTGCAGTTTTTATGTTTTGAATGTTACTAATTTTTGTTTTATTTTTTGAACTGTTAATAAATTATATATTACTATTTTTTGTTTTGTATGTTACTATTAAAGAGAGAGTACTAATCTATGAAAGATCTAAAAATAAAGAATTTTGAATTTAATTTAGTTTACAAATTTATTTTAATTAAATATAACTTTTATGAGTATTTTGGATCATAAAAAATAAAATGAGCTTATTCTTAAATAAGTTTTGAAAAATTGACCAGCCTGCAAATTTTCCAAGAAATTGGAATTTAATAAGTAAGTTTTAAAGAAGCTTTTGGTTGCCTCGTTCATCTTCCAATATGATAGGCAACTGGGCTAAATTTATTGAACTCAAATAACTTGACTTATTTTATGTAGCATTTTGATGTTAGCTGACTGACGATTGTTTGGAGTTCAAACTGAGCTAAACAAAATTGACGGCTTGAAAACATGTTTGAGTTTCCTCTTCATTAAGGTTGGTGTAAAGGAGAGCGTTTAGAAATTATTTCGATAAATTTTTATTGGTGAGATTATGAGGTTGTTGACCGCGTTTGTTACTCTTTTCGGGAATCAACTTAATTAGAGTAGCATAACGGTCAACCACTGAACCCCAATGTGAACTCTAATGCTTCGTTTGGTAGGAATGATAGAAAGTATAAGGGAGACAATTTTTATCTTTCAAAGAAGAAAAGTAGGAATAATTCAATTTGCTTCTTTTGTATTTGGTAGGATTAATGTAAAATAAAAATGATTAACTTTTTTTTTTTTTTTTGTGTTTGCTAAGATTATGGGTGACAATCGAATAGTGTCATACCAAGTTCGTGTCGAGTTATTGCGAGTTCGTGTCGAATATTAATAAAACCTAACTCAACTCATTTAATTAATCATATCGTGTCGTGTCGAGTTGACCTGTTTATTTTCTTATCGTGTTCATATTCGTATTCATATTGACTCACATAAACTTTGAATAAAAAATTTAACGCTAATATTTTATTTTCACTTAATTGAATCAATGTTCATATTTTTTTTACAAACTAAAAATTAACTTAAATAAGTATAATAATAATAATGAGTCAAAATATCTTTTTTATATAATAATATGTCACTGCTTAATAAATAGTTACAAATAATTAACATTTTATATCTATAACACTAGTTAAAATATTAATTTCGTGTTACCATATAAACGAGAAAATAGAAAAAGTGTTTATTCTTAAATAAACAAGTTGATGGCGTCAATTTTAGGTCTGACGGATTGAATTGAATATGAGCCGTTTATATTTCATATTTGTGTGTCAGGTCACTTTCAAGTTCGTATTGAGTTAGAATCAAACTCATGTCATAAAATTCGTGTCAAGTTCGAGTCATGTCATCGTATTGAGTCAAGAATTTTCACCACTAGCTAAGATGGAAATTTTTTTTTATTATTTTTTATTTTTATTTTTATTTTAAAATTTTTTATTTTAAATTTTTTAAAACAAATATAAATATATAAGTGAAATTAATATATACATAATATATGTATATATCAAAATATATACAAACAAATAAGATACATTTCAACACAAATAATTTACTTTCCTCTCGATTTTGGAGGGATTGATTTTGGTGAGTTGAAGGAAAAGTTCATTTATCCACTTTTTCATTATTTCTATTTTCATTTCTTATAAAATATAATGTTTTATCTATCTCTTGATCTTTTTATTTTTCTATTTTTTTTATCATACTAAACGGAGCATAAGATTCAAACATCCAACCTTAATATGAGAAGTTTGGTCAGTACTCTACTGAACCACACCACTCAGTGTTTGAGTTTGATTCATCTATCACACGACCAAAACTCAAATGAGGCTCCAATAAGTCCAACCCCAATTGTGACTGACTAGTTTTATTTGTTATAGTTCTATAATCGCAAGAGGTAACTCAGGTAATAATAAAGATAAATTGTAAATTTAGACGTTTTGAGTTTGAATTTTAGCAATTCTTTGAAGTCAAACCATGAAATATTTATCCTCATAAGTACCCTAGTTCTGGCGTAAATGATTTACCTTCGATCAAATTAAAAAGAAGATTAATCAAAATATGTATAACTTGACCTGAACACTCCCTAACTATTGAAAAAAGAAAAAAAAGTTACTTTTCTATGTGGCCTAGCCAAAAGGAACCAGTTTTTTTTTGTATCTCAAAAAAGAAAAATGCTATGTATACCAAAATTTTTACTAAAAAATATTTTTATCAAATGAGTTAACAGCTTCAGATCACTCTTAGACCCACAAAATACTGATCAAAATAGTTTTGACTAGATATGGAGTTACCAACTCATTTGATAAAAATTTTGGTAAACAAAGCACTACTCAAAAAAAAATTGCTTTACACATTTTCCCTTACACGACCCTCCCAATTACTTAGAAAGTTTCCCATTAGGGATCACAATGAGCCATCAACGTAAAACTGACTTCCTTCTTTTTCACGACCAACAGAAAACTCCCTTTCACCGCTAAGTATGGTGGTTTAGTGGGGTATGAGTTTTACTCTTTATCTTGAGGTTAAGAGTTCGAGTTTTGGAGTTTTTATTGAAATTTGGTGGTTGGCCGCTATATTAGCTTATCTAAGTTTAGTCCCGAGAGTTGTTTCAGGCGCAGTCAGAGGCCGTATGATCCCACCAGTGATAGCCTATTGAGGTGGTCGCTAGACGCTTTTTAGCGCCCCCCCCCCCCCCNCCTTTGGTATTTGTGTGTGAAAATAAACCAAGTACCCAATGCCCTTGCCTTAGTTTTGGTAGGGCCAGGAGGTATTGAACCCACATATACGCCTAGGGGTGTGGTCCATATGCAGCCCTAGCTCCCCCATACTTTTAGACTATACGTGAAGACAATTTGTACATAATATTAAAAATTGAATATTGATCTTGAAATATTTATATTCTAAATAATAATTTATTTTTTTAAATTAAAATTAAAGTGAATAAAGAAAAAATAAGAAAGACATAAGGAGAGAGAAGAGAGAAGTAGGTGTTAATTAAAGGGTTGCATGTGTTGGCCTTGGGGAGCGAGTTAATTAAATTGCTTGGCATTGGAATTGTGCAAAGAAGATGATGTTTTTAAGTGAAAAGAAAATTTTTAAAAAGAGTTTTGTATAATTGGATCCAAAAAAAAATGAAAATTAAATCAATTTTGATCGTTTTTACATTTTTATAAACTGAGAATTCAACTTGTTAACTATAAGAGCATCCAACTATAAGATAATCTCTAGCCCTTGTTATTTTTTTGTATCCAAATTTATGATCTAAAATATTTTTTCAATGTTAGACTCTTGCTCATACCAAATGAAGAAAAAAAAAATTATTTAAATTTAAATTTAAATTAAGGGAGACTTAAATTTATACCCAAATTTTTAATGGTAAGATTTCATCATCCTCAAAAAATATAATGGTCATATTTACCCTTTTTAAAATTTAGGTTTATCCTCATTTAAATTTGAGTTTCTCTTCTTTTAAATTTGAGTTTTATCTTCCTTTAAATTTGAGTTTTTCATTGAAGAGGTCTATACAAAATTAAGCTTTTTACCATTTTTTTAAACTGAAATTTAGGTAAGAATTTTTGGTTTCTATTGGGAATGGTCTAAAGACACTATACAATATCAAAAATCGAATTGATTTTGCAATATTTGAATTTTAAATAAGAATTTATTTTTTTAATTACGTAATTTAAAATTAAAATGAAAAAAGAGATAGGTGTAAATTGATGAGATTGTTGGATATTAGAGAGTGAATTGGAGGTGGGGTTGTTTTGCATTGGGGGTCGTGCATAAAAGTCGATGTTTTTGTACGAATTTTTTTTTTTTTGAGATAAATTTTATACAATTGGATTAATTTTGATCTTTATTATGTTCTATAAATTAAGAATTTAACTTCGTAGTTGTAATACTAAATAGATAATAATAATGTTGGTACATTGAATTTGAAGATAATCACTATATCCAAAACACAAATATTAAAAGTTTTTGTTGTTCATCTTCATGTGACAGCATTTCAAGGAGGGTATTGATTGGTGAAGGCTCCTAGGGGTTCAGGTCTTATCTATAGTAGTCTCCCTTCAACAATTCACATTGAACTCCTAAAATCTAGACATGTGCATGGCTTGAAAGCTTAAGCTTACTTGAGTCCAAGCTTGACCCATGATGAGAACATTTTTTATTTTCTGATAACATGGAATCATTTCAATTACTCATTTCTGAGTTCATGATTGTAATGTAGATCTCGAATGTACACACACAATCAATCGCTAACCATCCGCACCTACTAAACCCGAGTTCTATGTGATCAGAGAGTGTAATATTGCTTGATTAAGTAAAAAATATATTATTAATGTAATATTACATCGCATTCCAGGGAAGGTCACTCTACCATAAGAGGCCAAAACATAGTTGAATACTCCGATCTTTCAGCTAAACTGGTGGAAGATTCTGTGGAATAGGTAGTTTCGACACCCCTTTTCGGGATTTGCTAATCCATTGCTACGATGTCTTTCTGGGGCCCACTCAAAAGCTTAGTTACCTGGGAGAGTATGCTTCTGGACAGGTCTCAAAACTCACAAAACTCATGGTGTCTTTTTGACAAATCTGAGTCAGGTTGTCAAGGATGCATGTGAATGCTTTTCCTCCAAGCCTAACGCCCCAGGTTCGGTAGAACCTAAATCTATTGAGATTATTTGAATTATGTTGTATGTTGTTTGGTTTATCTAATTTCGATTCTTGTTAATTTTTAATTAATTTTACCCCGACTGGTTTAAAATATAATGTCAAATAATCTATTAATATTAACATGTATAATTCGTAAACACGAAGTCCAAATTTAAGATTTCTTTGTATCTCACCAGAATAAAATAAAATCAGATTGGTCCGAAAATTCACAAAATCCAATAAAAATCCTCTAATTTTACATGGATTCATATAATATTAGCCAAGTAAAAAGAGAGAAATTAAATCATTATTTTTTATCACTATTATGCCAATAAAGCGAGTTTTTCACGTCAAAGGATATTCATGACATTAACCTAATTTTTTGAATAATTATGGAGGTTGGCCGTTCCTACTCTATTAATTTGTCATGGGATTCAACACCTAAAGTTTGTCAAAATTTACCACCCCCAAAAAGTCATATGTGGTTTGCTCTTGACTGGACTGGTTTGGCTTTAATGACCTTTGTCTGGTAATATACATTATACAACACTTGCCATGTGTGTGCAATTGTTGAGATTTGCAAGTGACACAAACACTCAAAACAAAGAGTTGTGTGTGTACGTTGAATTATGAACAAAAACACAAAAGTACCAAAAAAAAAAAAAATTGTACCATACTTCTATTTACCACATTGTAGATTTTTTTATTATTGTTATGGTACCGAAAAAAAAAGAAATAAAAACACTTACAAGAGTTGTAAAAACACTCATAGCAGTGATAAAAACATACAAACGTGATAAAAATTTTAATTGTAAAAGGACCTACAAAAATTATAAAAATACCCATTCAAATAATAAATTTTAGAAATACGATGCTAAATTTTTTTTTGCTTGTACCGTAGTTTATGGCCCCCAATTGCTCAAGCACAAGTTGACATAGATGTGAGTGGTCCCAAATTTCCCTTCCTCCAAGAATCCAACGAAAGAGGCTTAGCTTTCTTCATGAACCACTTGACAACAATAATAATAATGTATAAAGTGATAGAATTTCAACGAAGAAGTTGAAAGTAATAGTTATAATTATACTATTGAATTATGTCACTGTCACATCATTATATCAATAAATTAAATTAATTTTTTAANCTACCCCATTCTCCCAACTAATCCACTCTCTCGAGGCAGTCCATTTTTGTGAAATCTAGATTTTCTTTAATATATTTGATTTTAATTTCACTCAATAATAAAATATTAATTATTAATTCAAGTACAACTCATTAATACATAAGTGGGTCAGTTACCAATTTATGTAGGTGATTTACTTTAAAGTAAAATAAAAAAAAATGTATTAGAGGAGTTCACTTCCAATTTTTGGGACTAAAGGATGGCTCCCAACACCTACTAAGGTGTGTCTATTTCTCAATTAAAGACAAAAAAATGTGAGGAGTACATATTTTGAATGCTCACTTGACATTCCCTTTGGTATTTGTGTGTGAAAATAAACCAAGTACCCAATGCCCTTGCCTTAGTTTTGGTAGGGCCAGGAGGTATTGAACCCACATATACGCCTAGGGGTGTGGTCCATATGCAGCCCTAGCTCCCCCATACTTTTAGACTATACGTGAAGACAATTTGTACATAATATTAAAAATTGAATATTGATCTTGAAATATTTATATTCTAAATAATAATTTATTTTTTTAAATTAAAATTAAAGTGAATAAAGAAAAAATAAGAAAGACATAAGGAGAGAGAAGAGAGAAGTAGGTGTTAATTAAAGGGTTGCATGTGTTGGCCTTGGGGAGCGAGTTAATTAAATTGCTTGGCATTGGAATTGTGCAAAGAAGATGATGTTTTTAAGTGAAAAGAAAATTTTTAAAAAGAGTTTTGTATAATTGGATCCAAAAAAAAATGAAAATTAAATCAATTTTGATCGTTTTTACATTTTTATAAACTGAGAATTCAACTTGTTAACTATAAGAGCATCCAACTATAAGATAATCTCTAGCCCTTGTTATTTTTTTGTATCCAAATTTATGATCTAAAATATTTTTTCAATGTTAGACTCTTGCTCATACCAAATGAAGAAAAAAAAAATTATTTAAATTTAAATTTAAATTAAGGGAGACTTAAATTTATACCCAAATTTTTAATGGTAAGATTTCATCATCCTCAAAAAATATAATGGTCATATTTACCCTTTTTAAAATTTAGGTTTATCCTCATTTAAATTTGAGTTTCTCTTCTTTTAAATTTGAGTTTTATCTTCCTTTAAATTTGAGTTTTTCATTGAAGAGGTCTATACAAAATTAAGCTTTTTACCATTTTTTTAAACTGAAATTTAGGTAAGAATTTTTGGTTTCTATTGGGAATGGTCTAAAGACACTATACAATATCAAAAATCGAATTGATTTTGCAATATTTGAATTTTAAATAAGAATTTATTTTTTTAATTACGTAATTTAAAATTAAAATGAAAAAAGAGATAGGTGTAAATTGATGAGATTGTTGGATATTAGAGAGTGAATTGGAGGTGGGGTTGTTTTGCATTGGGGGTCGTGCATAAAAGTCGATGTTTTTGTACGAATTTTTTTTTTTTTGAGATAAATTTTATACAATTGGATTAATTTTGATCTTTATTATGTTCTATAAATTAAGAATTTAACTTCGTAGTTGTAATACTAAATAGATAATAATAATGTTGGTACATTGAATTTGAAGATAATCACTATATCCAAAACACAAATATTAAAAGTTTTTGTTGTTCATCTTCATGTGACAGCATTTCAAGGAGGGTATTGATTGGTGAAGGCTCCTAGGGGTTCAGGTCTTATCTATAGTAGTCTCCCTTCAACAATTCACATTGAACTCCTAAAATCTAGACATGTGCATGGCTTGAAAGCTTAAGCTTACTTGAGTCCAAGCTTGACCCATGATGAGAACATTTTTTATTTTCTGATAACATGGAATCATTTCAATTACTCATTTCTGAGTTCATGATTGTAATGTAGATCTCGAATGTACACACACAATCAATCGCTAACCATCCGCACCTACTAAACCCGAGTTCTATGTGATCAGAGAGTGTAATATTGCTTGATTAAGTAAAAAATATATTATTAATGTAATATTACATCGCATTCCAGGGAAGGTCACTCTACCATAAGAGGCCAAAACATAGTTGAATACTCCGATCTTTCAGCTAAACTGGTGGAAGATTCTGTGGAATAGGTAGTTTCGACACCCCTTTTCGGGATTTGCTAATCCATTGCTACGATGTCTTTCTGGGGCCCACTCAAAAGCTTAGTTACCTGGGAGAGTATGCTTCTGGACAGGTCTCAAAACTCACAAAACTCATGGTGTCTTTTTGACAAATCTGAGTCAGGTTGTCAAGGATGCATGTGAATGCTTTTCCTCCAAGCCTAACGCCCCAGGTTCGGTAGAACCTAAATCTATTGAGATTATTTGAATTATGTTGTATGTTGTTTGGTTTATCTAATTTCGATTCTTGTTAATTTTTAATTAATTTTACCCCGACTGGTTTAAAATATAATGTCAAATAATCTATTAATATTAACATGTATAATTCGTAAACACGAAGTCCAAATTTAAGATTTCTTTGTATCTCACCAGAATAAAATAAAATCAGATTGGTCCGAAAATTCACAAAATCCAATAAAAATCCTCTAATTTTACATGGATTCATATAATATTAGCCAAGTAAAAAGAGAGAAATTAAATCATTATTTTTTATCACTATTATGCCAATAAAGCGAGTTTTTCACGTCAAAGGATATTCATGACATTAACCTAATTTTTTGAATAATTATGGAGGTTGGCCGTTCCTACTCTATTAATTTGTCATGGGATTCAACACCTAAAGTTTGTCAAAATTTACCACCCCCAAAAAGTCATATGTGGTTTGCTCTTGACTGGACTGGTTTGGCTTTAATGACCTTTGTCTGGTAATATACATTATACAACACTTGCCATGTGTGTGCAATTGTTGAGATTTGCAAGTGACACAAACACTCAAAACAAAGAGTTGTGTGTGTACGTTGAATTATGAACAAAAACACAAAAGTACCAAAAAAAAAAAAATTGTACCATACTTCTATTTACCACATTGTAGATTTTTTTATTATTGTTATGGTACCGAAAAAAAAAGAAATAAAAACACTCACAAGAGTTGTAAAAACACTTATAGTAGTGATAAAAACATACAAACGTGATAAAATTTTTAATTGTAAAAGGACCTACAAAAATTATAAAAATACTCATTCAAATAATAAATTTTAGAAATACGATGCTAAATTTTTTTTGGCTTGTACCGTAGTTTATGGCCCCCAATTGCTCAAGCACAAGTTGACATAGATGTGAGTGGTCCCAAATTTCCCTTCCTCCAAGAATCCAATGAAAGAGGCTCAGCTTTCTTCATGAACCACTTGACAACAACAATAATAATGTATAAAGTGATAGAATTTCAACTCGAAGTAGTTGAAAGTAATAGTTATAATTATACTATTGAATTATGTCACTGTCACATCATTATATCAATAAATTAAATTAATTTTTTAAGTTTCAATAACATATCTTTTCTCTTATAAAATTTTTGAGATATGAAAAAAATAATAATGCTATTAAGACCTAAAAATTGATTTAATTTGTTGATTTAATGATGTGACAATAACATAGTCCAATAATAGTGTATTATAACTATAACTTTTAGACTTTTTCATTGAAACTATATCACTTGATACGTCATTATATCGATAAATTAGTTTAATTTTTTAGATCCTACTAATATTAGTCGGTCTATAAGTGAGAAAGGCGCTATTTAGAGCCCTTCTTCTCACTCATGTTGTACCGTTATGTATATATCTATATATATGAATATATAGAAAGATATATACATAATCCCCGAGTATAATGGGGTCTTGGTGCTAGATACACCGCTACGGATGCTGGTGGACCCGGTTGGTGACGGACAATCTGGTAATGGACTTGGTCTACCTACCGTGAATGGTGAAAAAATGGTCAGGCTGTTGATCACCGATTTGCCTTCGTCGTTTATGATATATTTTTCTTTTTCAAATTTCCATTACACACAAACTTATATCATGTTCCTTATACTTATTTAATAGAGTGCAGATCATAGATGACAAATTAGGCAAGTTGTGGGCTAATAATAAAATAGCCTCCAATCAATGGTCAACCAAGTGCAAGTAGATTATTTAATTCTAAGTTAGTAACCCTGCCTCCAATCCATTATTAATTGTTCACAAAAATACTGTATCATTAATGGACCTATTAGAAACAAATATCAGGATTCAAATCTCATCATCACCCCCTCAACAAACTCATGCAGTAAAATTAAAATTAATGATTGNTGAAGAAAAAAAAAATTATTTAAATTTAAATTTAAATTAAGGGAGACTTAAATTTATACCCAAATTTTTAATGGTAAGATTTCATCATCCTCAAAAAATATAATGGTCATATTTACCCTTTTTAAAATTTAGGTTTATCCTCATTTAAATTTGAGTTTCTCTTCTTTTAAATTTGAGTTTTATCTTCCTTTAAATTTGAGTTTTTCATTGAAGAGGTCTATACAAAATTAAGCTTTTTACCATTTTTTTAAACTGAAATTTAGGTAAGAATTTTTGGTTTCTATTGGGAATGGTCTAAAGACACTATACAATATCAAAAATCGAATTGATTTTGCAATATTTGAATTTTAAATAAGAATTTATTTTTTTAATTACGTAATTTAAAATTAAAATGAAAAAAGAGATAGGTGTAAATTGATGAGATTGTTGGATATTAGAGAGTGAATTGGAGGTGGGGTTGTTTTGCATTGGGGGTCGTGCATAAAAGTCGATGTTTTTGTACGAATTTTTTTTTTTTTGAGATAAATTTTATACAATTGGATTAATTTTGATCTTTATTATGTTCTATAAATTAAGAATTTAACTTCGTAGTTGTAATACTAAATAGATAATAATAATGTTGGTACATTGAATTTGAAGATAATCACTATATCCAAAACACAAATATTAAAAGTTTTTGTTGTTCATCTTCATGTGACAGCATTTCAAGGAGGGTATTGATTGGTGAAGGCTCCTAGGGGTTCAGGTCTTATCTATAGTAGTCTCCCTTCAACAATTCACATTGAACTCCTAAAATCTAGACATGTGCATGGCTTGAAAGCTTAAGCTTACTTGAGTCCAAGCTTGACCCATGATGAGAACATTTTTTATTTTCTGATAACATGGAATCATTTCAATTACTCATTTCTGAGTTCATGATTGTAATGTAGATCTCGAATGTACACACACAATCAATCGCTAACCATCCGCACCTACTAAACCCGAGTTCTATGTGATCAGAGAGTGTAATATTGCTTGATTAAGTAAAAAATATATTATTAATGTAATATTACATCGCATTCCAGGGAAGGTCACTCTACCATAAGAGGCCAAAACATAGTTGAATACTCCGATCTTTCAGCTAAACTGGTGGAAGATTCTGTGGAATAGGTAGTTTCGACACCCCTTTTCGGGATTTGCTAATCCATTGCTACGATGTCTTTCTGGGGCCCACTCAAAAGCTTAGTTACCTGGGAGAGTATGCTTCTGGACAGGTCTCAAAACTCACAAAACTCATGGTGTCTTTTTGACAAATCTGAGTCAGGTTGTCAAGGATGCATGTGAATGCTTTTCCTCCAAGCCTAACGCCCCAGGTTCGGTAGAACCTAAATCTATTGAGATTATTTGAATTATGTTGTATGTTGTTTGGTTTATCTAATTTCGATTCTTGTTAATTTTTAATTAATTTTACCCCGACTGGTTTAAAATATAATGTCAAATAATCTATTAATATTAACATGTATAATTCGTAAACACGAAGTCCAAATTTAAGATTTCTTTGTATCTCACCAGAATAAAATAAAATCAGATTGGTCCGAAAATTCACAAAATCCAATAAAAATCCTCTAATTTTACATGGATTCATATAATATTAGCCAAGTAAAAAGAGAGAAATTAAATCATTATTTTTTATCACTATTATGCCAATAAAGCGAGTTTTTCACGTCAAAGGATATTCATGACATTAACCTAATTTTTTGAATAATTATGGAGGTTGGCCGTTCCTACTCTATTAATTTGTCATGGGATTCAACACCTAAAGTTTGTCAAAATTTACCACCCCCAAAAAGTCATATGTGGTTTGCTCTTGACTGGACTGGTTTGGCTTTAATGACCTTTGTCTGGTAATATACATTATACAACACTTGCCATGTGTGTGCAATTGTTGAGATTTGCAAGTGACACAAACACTCAAAACAAAGAGTTGTGTGTGTACGTTGAATTATGAACAAAAACACAAAAGTACCAAAAAAAAAAAAATTGTACCATACTTCTATTTACCACATTGTAGATTTTTTTATTATTGTTATGGTACCGAAAAAAAAAGAAATAAAAACACTCACAAGAGTTGTAAAAACACTTATAGTAGTGATAAAAACATACAAACGTGATAAAATTTTTAATTGTAAAAGGACCTACAAAAATTATAAAAATACTCATTCAAATAATAAATTTTAGAAATACGATGCTAAATTTTTTTTGGCTTGTACCGTAGTTTATGGCCCCCAATTGCTCAAGCACAAGTTGACATAGATGTGAGTGGTCCCAAATTTCCCTTCCTCCAAGAATCCAATGAAAGAGGCTCAGCTTTCTTCATGAACCACTTGACAACAACAATAATAATGTATAAAGTGATAGAATTTCAACTCGAAGTAGTTGAAAGTAATAGTTATAATTATACTATTGAATTATGTCACTGTCACATCATTATATCAATAAATTAAATTAATTTTTTAAGTTTCAATAACATATCTTTTCTCTTATAAAATTTTTGAGATATGAAAAAAATAATAATACTATTAAGACCTAAAAATTGATTTAATTTGTTGATTTAATGATGTGATAATAACATAGTCCAATAATAGTGTATTATAACTATAACTTTTAAACTTTTTCATTGAAACTATATCACTTGACACGTCATTATGTCGATAAATTAGTTTAATTTTTTAGATCCTACTAACATTAGTCGGTCTATAAGTGAGAAAGGTGCTATTTAGAGCCCTTCTTCTCACTCATGTTGTACCGTTATGTATATATCGATATATGAATATATAGAAAGATATATACATAATCCCCGAGTATAATGGGGTCTTGGTGCTAGATACACCGCTACGGATGCTGGTGGACCCGGTTGGTGATGGACAATCTGGTAATGGACTTGGTCTACCTACCGTGAATGGTGAAAAAATGGTCAGGCTGTTGATCACTGATTTGCCTTCGTCGTTTATGATATATTTTTCTTTTTCAAATTTCCATTACACACAAACTTATAACATGTTCCTTATACTTATTTAATAGAGTGCAGATCATAGATGACAAATTAGGCAAGTTGTGGGCTAATAATAAAATAGCCTCCAATCAATGGTCAACCAAGTGCAAGTAGATTATTTAATTCTAAGTTAGTAACCCTGCCTCCAATCCATTATTAATTGTTCACAAAAATACTGTATCATTAATGGACCTATTAGAAACAAATATCAGGATTCAAATCTCATCATCACCCCCTCAACAAACTCATGCAGTAAAATTAAAATTAATGATTATAATTATTAAGTTTAATTTTTTAGTCCATGTAACATTACTCTTAAAATTGTGTCAACCCCCGCACCCCAAATGTTTCCATCTTGATGGGATCCAAATCTCTTTTTATATATTATTCTTTTTAATTTTTTTCTTAACAAATCATCCTTCGTTAATGAGTGAGCGAGACTCGTTATACACATCGTGTCCCAGTTGAATTAGGCGGTATAAAAAGTGTTAAATGTAAAACTCCTGAGTTATCAGAGTTTAACAACCCTTATTTTTTAATAAACATGTTATACATCGGCTCGGATTATGGTGGCTAATATTTGAGTTCAATAAAATAGTTGGTGCAAGCCTTAATACTTTCTAACAAATAAATAAATTAATAAATAATAGGTGATTAGTTAGGAAAGAAATTGAATAAAAAATATATTGAAATGAATCTTACTCCATCCCGATGTATTGAATATGAAATTCCACATTTAATTAAATTTTCCATTTATTCATCATAATTGCCGAAAAAGGCAACCCATGGGTTAATTGTCCAAACGGCAGTGTAAACCATGGTTAGTCTAAACCATTTTCTTTCTATAAAAGCGTGCAATATGAGCTCCTGTCTGATCTGCCGGTAAAAGTAGAGAACAGGTGGTTGGTTTATTCTCCGCTATAATCTTCTACTTCTACAGCAGAAAGAAAGCTCAGACTCAGAGAATCCATAAAAGTCTCGGAGGAAGCTAAAAAGGTTCGTACAGATTTTGTTCTCTCCCACGAAAATTCACGCTTCTTTTTAATTCACTGTTCATCTTTTACGCACCGATTTCGATGTACATCAAATCTTTCCATTTCATTTTCTTCTTCAAGTTCAATCTGTTTCACCAAATTTAGTCAATTCTAACGCCTAATTTGTTTGAGTTTTTTGCTTGCTTCGGATTCATCTTAGAGATCAAACATATATATATATATATGTATTTATATATACTGTCTCCTGTCTAATACTTCGGATTGTTGATATGGTTGTGGATGAATTTTCTGTAGAAAGAACGATCCTATGGCAAAAGATTCGTGCGAAGACGCCATTGCAGGACTGAAGAAGCTTCTCAGGTACTGTTTTTGTACAGTTTTGCCTTTTTCTATTCCGAACCATTGGGATTCTGATCCACTCATTCATTGATGCTCTCTGTCTCTCTCTCTCT
>CAUOFW020003136.1:595066-605452 GCA_963454935.2 Ilex paraguariensis
AGCATTTATTGCATCCTCCCCGAGAGGAGCATATTGTACCGTCGGCATCCCGACGACTCGACATTAATTGCTCGGGACCCCGAGCAGTCAATTAGAGAAGACATTCCTCATCAGAATCAATGCACACGCAACCTGCACCTAATGATCACCTACTGACCACACTGACAGCAATCATGAGCTTTTAAGGTATAAATACTCCTTGCAAAAGGCAAGACGGGTATGCAATCACAAACTTTCTACTACAATATATCCTTCTCAGTGTTTTCTCCTTCCTCTCTCTCACTCAAAGACTGACTAGACCGTCGGAGGGGATACGCCGGAAAACACTCCGGCGCCCTTCTAACTTGTTCTTCTTTGTTCCAGGATCCTCTTTCAGCCTTACTGGATCGTTCTCCCGCTCACCCAGGGTCTCCCATTGCCGTTCCAGGTTACCACCGGACCTCGCAGGCTGTTCCAAGCGGCGTGGTCGGTCACTCAACCGGCTCACTCGAAGTTCACCAAGGGAGAGATCTGTTCTCGTTTTTTATATTGTGCAGGATCTTGCACGCACAATTGTCATTTTGAATATTTTGTGAATGAATCTACTCCCAATCAAAGATTAGGTGTAAACAATCGTCAGTTCTGGTTGCTAATTTCTTTCATAGTGGATATTTCTTCATAATTTTGTAACTTAAAAGAGTTTGGTGACCTACTTTTCTAGAAAATGCTCCACCTTCTGTCACTAGCTAGGTTTCTGTCAGATGGGATCAGTATGAGTTCATTGCCAGAAATATAACTAGGATATAAAAACTAACAAACATTAAAGTTTAAGAGTGAGGCTTGGTTTCTCTTTCTTTGGATCAGGCGATAATATTCTTGGGATTACACCAGATGAGGAACTGTTTTAGAATTAGATGAAAAATGGCTTGAAGTGGAACATGGTGGATAAGAAACAAAGTTTTAATGCTATATGGTGCATGGTTTAATTGATGGAAAGAGAGAGGCTTTTCAAAGCATCTTATTATTGACATAAGTTTATACTTGTCGCTTGTAGCTAATTTTATGCGGTTTTTGGCTTTTGCCTGCTCTGATAATATTCATTGCTTGTGCTGCTTCTTTTTTTTTTTCTTCAGTTTTTGGTATTTGCCTGCTCAGACTCTCGAGTTTGTCCATCGCATATCCTCAATTTCCAGCCAGGTGAAGCCTTTATAGTCCGAAACATTGCCAGTATGGTCCCTCCATATGACCAGGTTCTACAACCAAACCTTCACTAACTCATTTTTGGTCTTGTTTGGTTTGTGTTTTAAAAAAGTGTTTTTTTTTCATGGTGTTTGCTTGATTATATGATTCTAAAAAACAGTTCTACAAATAGAAAACAATAAAACTTGTTTCTACAGTAACTCAGAAAACAATTAAAACTAAAATATCGTAATGGTGGTGTTTCTAAATTCTCAAAAAGTTTATTTCTAAAAATACACAAAAGAATCTTAATTTGTTCTCTAAATCTACTCAACTTTTTTTCTCAATTTTCAAAAAACAAAAGTAAAAAAAATTGGTCAAACAACTTTTTTTCTGAAAACTGTTTCCGAAAACAGAGAAACAGTTTTTGGAATTCAAACCAAACAAGGCGTTATCTTTTCAAAGTTGAGCTGGTCACAGAAATGAAATCATTCAATTTTGTGAAATCTTTCAATTGTTTTTGAACGTTCATATTGGAGAGAAAAAAGGAATGCAAATACTGTAATTTTCATAAAGCATCCAAATGCCCTTTAAAGCCAGCCTCTTAACTAACCTGTCAATCAACAATGCCTCTATGTTTGATAGTCTCATACCAAGTAACAGTGTGTTTATTTGACTTATTTGTGTACCTGCTGCAGAAAAAATATTCTGGTGTGGGGGCTGCCATTGAATATGCAGTATTACATCTGAAGGTAAAATAATAGCCCTTCTTTTTGTACCCAACTTTATTCGTTCATGTTTAGTCGGTTTCTTGATAAAGATAGTACCTTGGTGTTGCCCACTTCGTGGTGGGTGGAGGGTAACATGACGAGGGCCGATCCTCTAAGCTTTGCCCCACAAGCTTCTCTGTTGATTTTCATATTTCCTTGGGGGCATATGCCCGTCAAAACCCAAAAGAGATGCCTTTTGTTCTTTTTAGGGTTAATTGCCTTATTAGATTCCTAAAGTATAAGATTCGTTTTATTTTGATTTATAATATTTTAATTATATTATTTTAGTCTCTGAAATATTGAATATTTTTTATGTGATCTCTTAAACGGGCAACAGTCAAATTATTACTGATTTTGGTCATAAATTAACATTTGATACCTAATATGGGCAAAAAATAATTTAGGTAGTTCTTGACTAAATATCTACCTAAATTTTGATCAAAAAATTATCCAATTTACACATTTTTGGTTATGAGCTATCAAAATTTTGGTTAAAAACTACTCAAGTGATACGTTTTTGGTCAAGAACTACTCCAAATTTTAGTCAAGAGTTACCCTAATAATTTTTTTGCCCAAATTTCAATATCACGTTATAAGTTTATGATTAAAAAAAGTTAATAATTTATACGTTATCTATTTGAGGGACCACATAAATATATATTCAATAATTTCAGAACCAAAATAAAAGAAATTACATATTTTAAGAATCTTCAGTACAATTAACCATTTTTTTTTAATTATACATGAAAAAACAATTTGTGATCAATAATTTAAAGTCAGAGCCAATGATTTGAGATGAGTAGTTCTTTTGCATCTTGCATGCAAATAAAGTAACATACCTCCCCATTACATCGGAATGCAATAATCGAAGAGTTTTGAATATCTTTTCTGTTTTTTTTTCTTCTTTTAAACCCCCTTTGTTCCCTTTTTGGTTGGATTGGAGTTTAAAAGAGGATATGCTGTAGGTGGAGAATATTGTGATCATTGGGCACAGCTGTTGTGGAGGAATAAAGGGACTCATGTCTATCCCAGACGATGGGACCACTGCTAGGTTAGTCTTCTTTAAATAACCAATTTCAAAGTTTATTGCTAAGTTTTAGGATTCTTATATCTGATCCGATTATAATTTGATCCAAATTATTTATATATTTTTATATATATAGTAAATAAATTAAGTGATTATTAAAATAAATTTAGTTAAAATTTATGTATAATTTGTTAAAATTTAAATAATTAAGTTTTTCGGATCGGATTGTTCACGGATTCAAGTATGAACTACAAAAATAAAATTCGTCGAATTATCAAATCAAACTTTTAAATTCTAATTCGAATCTGGTAGAATCTAGTCCAAACTTGAGTTGTTGTCTGATTAAAGATCAAAATAACATGAATTGAATATTTAAGAGATAAAATAGACAAAATTGATACAAGACTAAACTGAAAAAAAAAATTCATATTTTAGGGTTAAAAAATGCTATTAACCCTATTTTTTTAATATTCTATGTATAACTTTTTCTGGTGTGCTAAGCATCCATTCCAATCATAAACATAAATGACTCGTTTGGTAGATGTATTAATAGATGATTAAATATTGGATTGTACTATTTTTTATTTAATCAGGCATAATACTTTGTTTGGTAAGCAAATTTGATATCGCATTAATTTTAAAAATGTATATTAATCGTATACTTATCGTATATTTTTTATACGATAGACCTGTATTATGGAGATATTTTAATACCACCAAAGAGGTGATATTATAATACAACTTAACACATATTATTCTACACATTTACTATTATAACCCCCCTAACTGATAAAATTAAGTTGTTATCAATGTAACAAACACTGATTGATGGTATTTTTGTTAATTCAACATTAATACGATGAAATAATTTTCTAATCAAACAACCAATTTGATTAAATAACTATTATCCAATGCTTATGTTGTATATTGTCAAACACTGGATAAAATTACATATTATTCTAATACTTTATTTAATCTAGTTTTTTGTCCTTCCGTATTGTAATAGACTGAATTACTTTATCGAATTCATCAATTTCTAATTCGGCAACCAAACATGCCCAAAGTTTACAAGAGGGGTATAGCCTCTTCTGGGTATCAAAAGATTGAAAACACTCTAGTCAAATTATTTTGTATGCCACGGACTATCATATAAGGATTAGAACGATTGTTCTCAATGATTCCTCTTTGATTTTTTTTTACTGACGTATTACAATTAAAAATAGTGGAAGACAAGATCAATAATAGACTAACAGTGGAAATTTTGCCTGTTGGTCTGCCAGTGATTTTATAGAAAATTGGGTCAAAATCGGATTGCCCGCCAAGGCCAAGGTGAAAGCAGAATGCGGCAATTTGAATGTAACAGAACAGTGTACCTACTTGGAGAAGGTATGTATCAACCAATTTACTCCATTTTTTACGATAATATCAATCAGATGCGTATATTTTAGATCTTTGAAGTATCTCGTAGAAAGTTTTCTTCATAATGACTGCCCAGCTGCAGTATTATGATGTTAAATGGCTTCTTCATGGAAATATTGCAGGAGGCTGTAAATATATCACTGGGAAACCTGTTAACTTATCCATTTGTGAGAGAGGCTGTGGCGAAAAAAACCCTATCTTTGAAGGGTGGACACTATGATTTTGTCAAAGGATCTTTTGAGCTTTGGAGTCTTGACTTTGGCCTTTCACCCTCTGTATCTGTATGAGCACCTGCATTTTGCAAGTAGCTGCCTTCTTTCATCGGAACTTTTCCTCAAAGCGCTTGCTGTACAAGTCATTATGGCGACAATTTGATGAAAATAAATGTTTCTGGCGTGTGAAATATATTTTATGTTTATCTTCTTCATCTTTGAACCAACTTGTTTGACATTGTATATTCTAATAAGTAAAATGATGGATTTTTATGTTGAGAGTTCATGCATATAATAAATACATGGTTAAACAAAAGGCCATTGTAGAGCAACATCAGATTATGATGTCCCTTTCCCAGTTGACGCATAATTTCTTGAATGTTCCGTAAGGATTTTCATCAGGAAATCAAGCAAACTTCTGTATTAGAAAGGAATTACTTATTACTTGAGACAACTAACCTTTACAAATTCTTTTCAATGGCTGCTACCAACCTATTGTTTGTCCAAATATGGCTCAATCGTAGATCTTTAAATCTTATTCGCTGTCTTTGTAGTTGCTAGAGAAAGAAAGCAAATCCCATGCACTGCACGGATTTAATGCAAGTATAGTTTATACATCAAACAACGCTCGTGCTATATACCTAATTATAGAAAACCCTCCAGTATGTAACTGAAATAATCTAGTTTTCTTATGTTTACTCTCATGGAATTGGATGTATGACTACCTTTCCTGTAGCTCGGTTGGTTTCAAGGTAGGAGAAAGCTTCAACAACATTGGAAAACGGGAATGGCCCTTTGGAGTCGACCACTGGTTTCACCTTCCCACTTTCCAAATATGGGTTTAGTTTCTCCAAGACAGCTCCACTGGAAGTGACTACAAATCTGAAACCAGGAGGTGTCACTGCACCGGTTAGGACCACTACACTGCCCCCTTCCTTAATTGCCTTCACTGCCCTATCACACTGCCCTGTTATTGAGGAAAGAAAAATGATATATTAACCTATATTCAAATAGATGATGAATCAGAAAATAAGTCACAGGAAAAATGCAGCAGTGCAATGGAATTCCTTTTGATAAGAACAAAGGAGGGTGGCAATCCATAGCCCGGACAAATCTGACTCCGTGATCTAAATATAACAAATGCTTATGAGGATTAAAGGTGGTGTCTCAAAGATCATTAGCTGGATACTATATTTTGGTTCTGCAGGACATATTCTATAAGGTTCATGTGAAAACAATTTCGGGCTTCAGTCATAAAAACAGCTTCTACACATGTGTGGTATCTGACTCTCTCTACATCCCATTGTGTACTTCCATGGGAGATAGAAGAATACTAATGGCTTCAATCAACATTTGCTACCAAGTCTCAATTTCCTATAACTGGTTAAATCATATCACGATTTGGAAACAGTCGTGCTAATTTCTAAACTACCATAGAATATCAGAATATGACACTTAAAAATTAGTTGCAAAATAAGGCCACACATTGATTTTGGGTGATAAATTTTGATGTGCCATTGCAAAGCAAAGAAATTTCAAGACAAAAGGGTTGTGAATTGAAAAACACTAGTACTATCTCATGTCCAGATAGCAAATCTTACCAACTGCATCATACACCACATCAAATTTCTCAGGTAGGTCTTCAAAGTTCTCTTTAGTGTAGTCAATAGCCAAGTCAACACCCAAGCTCTTCAGCAACTCCAATTTTCCTGTGCTAGCAGTAGCTGCGACTTTTGAAGCACCAAAAACATTTTTTGCCAGCTGCAAAAAATCATTAAATTCATTATCTTACGATCAAAAGCGCCTTATATCAAAAATTTTAGGTCACCAAATGAAAATGCAAAAATTTGTCTACTTAGTCCTTTTTTATTTAATGAGGCACAACATCTCCTATTCATTCTATTCATATTTTTCTTTCAACCCGCATGCAACCTTTAAACTTACTCAGCAACAGTAGATAGATCAGGTCAAAATGAGTTTAATATAATGACATGAAACAATGACTGGAGTCAAAAATGTTGGAAGTTAAGGCATTATTAGAAATGCACTTTTGCACTCATAGAAAGGGGGTTAGCAGTGACTGTCGGAGAAATTAGCATAATTATATATAATTTTAATTCTAAATTCACATCGATATCACATAAACAAACACAAAATAACAATGAACTTAAAATAGAATAAAATGGATACTACAAATTAAAAAAAGCTGGTCTGTATTATACAATACCAGCACTACACACAAGCAATTCTCATATATCAGCTACTGTCATGTAAAGGGATGCAATTCTATTGTTGCACCAACTAACCTACAAGTCTGTCTGTTAGTTAGTTAAATTCTAGCTGGCATTGTAACTAAGTTTTGGTTATAAATACTTGTACACTGCAACAGAGAATGTATGAAAAGAAATCTTTGTTTCTCTTAATTTCTCTGTGTACATCTATCTTCTTCTTCAAGCTTTCTATGGATTCTATCATGGTATCAGAGCCATCTTCAAAGACAAACGTCTGATCAAATGGCAAACACAGCTTCTACTAATTCAACTTCATCTTCTACCTGTTCATCTATACCTTCAACTACAGTTTCCTTTTCATCACATTCACCTATATACTTGCTGTCTAATATCTGCAATCTTATTTCTCTTCAACTTGATTCTTCCAATTAAGTTTCTTGGAAATTTTAGATCTCAGCTCTGTTAAGAGCTCATTCTTTATTTGGTTTTCTTGATGGATCATTTCCTTATCCATCCAAATATGTACTTGATGAAGCTGGAGTTGTCACTATAGAGATTAATCCACAGTATCAATAGTGGATTGTTCAAGATCAAGCTCTTATGACTCTTGTTAATGCCACACTTTCTTCCTCTGCCATTGCACATGTTGTTGGCTATACTACATCTCAGGATGTTTGGCTTGCACTAGAAAGAAGATTTTCCTCTCAATCCAGAGCAAATATTCTGCAACTTAAATCTCTACTTCAAACTATTACCAAAGGATCAGATTCTATTGATGTCTACTTGCAGAAAATCAAAGAAGCTAGAGATAAACTTCATGCAGTATCAGTTATAATTGAAGATGAAGATATACTATTGTATACACTCAATGGTATAACACCTGAATATAGTGCTTTTCGAACAGCAATTCGAACTAGATCTCAGCCTCTTTCTCTTGAGGATCTTCATTCTCTGCTAAAGGCAGAAGAAATTTCTGTTTTAGCATCTTCTAAATCATTTTCAAATTCTTTTAATCCCTCAGCTATGGCTGCTTCACAAGGTAAAGTCTATGATCCTAACTTTCCTCGTCCCGATTCTGGTTCAAGCTGAGGATTTTCTGGTTACAGAGGTCATGGATCTCATCAAGGAGGCAGAAACAATTTTGGTAACAGATCTCATTCTCAACAGTTTAGATCTAACTCCTTCTCACAGAAGCCTCAGATTTATTGCCAGATCTGTGGAAAGTTTGGTTATAGTGTTGTTAATTGTTATCATCGTATGAACAGTGCCTATCAAGCTCAGTCTTCGTTTTCTCCACCTTTCAATGCTATGGTTGCTTCTTCTGAATATTCTTCCAGTAACAATCAACAGCCACTCTTTTCTGCTGCTTCTTCTTAGTATTCTGCCCTGACTGCATCCACTGGTCACTCCACTCCTAGCTACTGGCTTACTAATATTGGTACTTCGCATCACCTAACCTCGAGACTTGAGGGTCTTTCTCTTTTCTCTCCTTATTTTAGAGAAGACAAAGTTTTTATTAGCAATGGTCATGAACTACCTATTACACATATAGGTCATACCTTTCTTCATACTCCTTATTCTTTCAAACTCACTAATATTCTTCGCGTACCTTCTATTGCATTCAATTTATTATCAATCAACAATTTTGCACTAATAACAATTGTCAATTCTTGTTTGATTCTAACTCTTTTTCTATTCAGGACAAAGCCATAGGGCAAATTCTCTACCAAGGCAAGAGTAATAATGGTCTATATCCCATTCATGCACTCAGCCACTCTTCTATCTCTCCTTTTGCTTACCTTGGATCTAAAATTTCTCATCACACTTAGCATGATCGCTTAGGACATCCTGCAAATTCAGTCTTACATCAGATTCTATCTACTTCCAAGTTACCACAACCTCAGTCTTCTAGGCCTGCTTATGTTTGTGAATACTGTTTGTATGGCAAAATGGCCAAGTTACCATTTTCTATTTCTAAATCCAGATCTGTAACCCCTCTTGATACTATTCATAGTGATGTCTGGGGCCCCTCTCCTCATGTATCTTTCCATGGTTTTAAATACTACATTTCCTTTATTGATAGCTATAGCAGGTTTACTTGGATTTTTCCTTTGGTTCTTAAGTCTGATGTTTATTCTGTGTTTACTAAGTTTAAACCCTTTGTGGAAAAACAACTATCTCATTGCATTAAGGTTTTTCATTCTGATGGAGGTGGTGAATATCTTAGTTCTTCTTTTCTTGATTATCTTGGTGCCCATGGCATTTATCATACCAAGTCATGTCCTTACACTCCTCAGCAAAATGGCATTGCTGAGAGGAAACATCGTCACATCACTGAAACTACTCTTACTTTATTAGCCAGAGCTTCTTTGCCATATGAGTTTTGGTTTCATGCCTTTGCTGCTGCTACTTATTTGATTAATAGAATGCCTAGCAAAAACACAGCCAACAAATCTCCTTATGAGCTTCTGCACAACACACTTCCTGATTATTCAGCTCTCAAAATATTTGGTTGTGCTTGTTATCCTTTGCTTAAACCTTATTCTAATCATAAACTTGAGTCTAAGACTACTCAGTGTGTGTTCCTTGGTTATCCTTTTGATTACAAAGGTTATTTGTGCCTTGATCCTCAAACCAATAGAATTTATTCATCTAGACAAGTTATCTTTGATGAAACAACCTTTCCTTATGCTACATCCTTTTCTTCTTCTCCATATATTCCTCCTGATCCTAGTCATTGGTTTCCTATCTCTTCTTCTCCTGGTACTTCTCAGTCTTCTCCATCTTCTCTCTTGGGCTCTCCTCCTTCTGTTTCCCCTATACCTTCTACTGAGTTACTTCCTCTTCTTCTTTCTCATCCATCAGCTACTGTACCTACTACTACATCTTTGTCTTCTTCTCCAAAACCTGCATCCTCTACTTTCCCTATATCTTTTGACAATTTTGATATGTCTAATTCTTCCCCAAATCCTACTTCATCAGTTCTGCCCCCATCTCTTTCTACTCACCCTATGCAAACTAGAGCTAAATCTGGTATTTTCAAGCCTAAAGCCTACATTTCAGCTACTTCAGTTGCTGAACCTACCTCTTTTACTTCTGCATCTAAATTTCCTGAGTGGAGACAGGCTATATTTGAAGAGTTTTTTACTTTGCAATGTCAGGGAACTTGGACACTGGTTCCTCCTTCTAATCACTATCCTATTGGTTGTAAATGGGTTTTCAGAATCAAACACAATTCTGATGGCACAGTTTCTAGATATAAAGCCAAATTGGCGGCCAAAGGATTTCACCAAGAGCATGGGGTTGATTATCATGAAACCTTCAGTCCATTGGTTAAACATGCTACAGTTAAGCTTGTTCTTGCCCTTGNGCCAAATTGGCGGCCAAAGGATTTCACCAAGAGCATGGGGTTGATTATCATGAAACCTTCAGTCCATTGGTTAAACATGCTACAGTTAAGCTTGTTCTTGCCCTTGCTACTCAATTCCACTGGTCTTTACATCAACTTGATGCCAAAAATACCTTTTTGCGTGGGGATCTTCATGAAGATGTTTATATGACTCAACCTC
>CAUOFW020003136.1:610006-645278 GCA_963454935.2 Ilex paraguariensis
GGTGAATTGCTACTTGTGTTTGAGTCTTGATAAGATACTATACCCAAAATTTGAATTGGGTAACCCATTGAAATGGCCATACAAATACCACATTGAAATTAGTTTGGCCTCTGTTTTGACTTACCTCCATTAAGAATGTGAACATCAATTAATTCACAGAGACAAAAAAGACCGTTAACAATATGCTTGATTTAGTAATAGATATTCAAGACAGTTACAACACAAATAAGATACAGTTGTTCAACAGTTAATCAACAAAGTTACTGATAACAAATAAAAAAAATTGAATCCTTAAAATCATAAAAATAGTTACGCAACACAGTTAAACCCATTAAATTTTGAATATAAACTGTCTATATTTGAATCTCAAATAGTTATTTAAAATAGTTACGTAACTATTTTTAATCAAAAAAATTATAAACCATAAAGTTGCCAATAACAGACTTATAAGAATTGAATCCTTAAAATTAGAAGAATAGTTATGTAACACAATTAGATCCAATAAAATTTTGATTATGAATTGTCTATATTTGAATCTCAAATAGTTAATTAAAACAGTTATGTAATTATTTTTAATCAAAAAAATCATAAACCAAAAAGTTGTCAATAACAGACTTATAAGAATTGAATACTTAAAATCAGAAGAGTAATTACGCAACACAGTTAAACCCATTAAATTTTGAATAAAAAAAGTCAATATTTGAATCCCAAATAGTTACTTAAAATAGTTACGTAACTATTTTTAATCAAAAAAAATCATGTTCCAAATTGTTTTTTTTATATATACATATGCTATAATAAATTTGCAAATTCTTAATATAATTTCACAAAATTAGGGTTTTATGATTTGGTTTTATTTTTGAATCAACTTACACAATTTTTTGAAAAAAAAAACTAAATAATCAATGAATGAAAAAAAAAGATAGAATTCACCTCAAATTTCTGGTGAAGAAGTTTCCGGAGACGCTAAATAGGTTTTGCACGATGTCGGCGATGATGAACAGTCGGATTTTGGAACTATCGTAGTACTCCTTTTTTTGTGGAATATTCAATGGTTAAAATAAAAATAATAAACACTTATGTCATTCTATGGATATCCCATTGCCAAGGAATCAGGATGCCTAAGAATAAGAGTTTTGATAATTAACCCCCCATTTTTATCTCCCATTAACTGATTCTAGTCATAATATACGGAGGAATACAAATGGGTTATACGTTTCCATTGTTTATCGAATGGTAATATTGGTATTTTTAAAAAATATGCACTTTATTCCAAATAAGATTTTGAGTTGTACTTTTGCCCAAATAAATCTAAAAAATTATACCGACTTCTAAATTCTCCTAAAAATTGTCGCTCCTTGATATCCACCGTTGTATAGTGCATGGTCTTGCTACTTGGTGATTGTGAGTAGGGTGGTTTAGTGGTGGTACTAGTTTTATTTCTCATCCAGAGATTGAGAGTTCAAGTCTTAGAATTTTTATTAGAGTTCAGTGGTTGATCGTTATGTTAGCCTATTTATGTCTGGTCTCGAGAGATGTTCCAGACGTGATCAGGGATCTTATGATCCCATCGCGAGAGTCTAATAGGGTGGTCACTAGACGCTCTTTCTTACCCCCCATTTTTTTTTTAAAAAAAAAAGGTGGAAAAGAATGATGTTATGAAAAATGGCAGATGAAGGTACTCTTGGAAGCTTGTCAAATGTTCTTCAGCCCCACCACCCCCACCCAACAGAAAAAAAAAAAAGGGATCTTCGCATGTTGGTATGAGATAAGGTGAATTGTAGCCCCCGGATATATCAAATTTATTTCCCCAGTTTTTAAAAATAAACACACAATATCATAGCGGGTAAATTATATTTTATTTCCTTAAACTATTACATTTGTTTCATTTTGTACCTTCAACTATAAAATTTCTCATATTGCAACCTAAATTATCAATTTTATTTTATATCACTCCAATAGATAATGACTGTCAATTTTTTGACGGTGCGAGTGATTTGTACTCTCAATAAGTAACTGTCCATTGAATATGTGTAGGTCAAAAATCAAGAAAAATATTCAATCATGACTTTACCCTTCTTAAAGCTCCAAATTTTTTTCTTTGGCCAACTTTTTTTTTTTAACAACTATTTAGTTGCAAAAGAAGTAAAATAAAGTGGGTTTAGACAATTGACAGGAAGTTCTTTGGGGTTTATCTCACTCATTTGATAAATTTTTAAGTTTGTCGTTATCTATTAGAATGATATAAAATAAAATTGATACTTTAGAGTGTAAAGTGCAATAAAGATAATAGTTCAGAAGGATAAAATGTAATTTATTCTAACATAGCCACAGGTGGTTCTAACCTTTAATGGATTTTCTCTCATGGGTTTCACTCAGAATTTCAATCTTACCTGCCTGACCCAATTGATTTGTTTTTGGAAGAGCCAATCCGGTTCGACTTGATTAAGCTCCTGAGCCCCACCATAGGGAAAAAAACTAAGTTGTAAAGTGAAAAACAAAAGAAAAAACAAAATGGCAAATTAGTTCATATTATGCTAAACCAAACGGATATCCGTTGGATTGATAAAATTTGTTTTAGTTATAGACTCTTAGACCATCCCTAATGAATACTCAAATATTTATCAAAATTTGAGTTAAAAAATGGATGAAAAGTTTAATTTGATATGAATCTCTCCAATAGACAACTTTTTTTTTTTTTTTGCACTCAAATCTTTTTAAAAAACTGCTTTTCCCTCCAAAATATACTTTACACTTCTCTTTTCTCTACTTTTCATTCGAAACCTCTTTCTCCCTCAATTCTTCATTCCCTATGAGTCTGGAGAATTTTTTCAAATATTTCATAACCATCCATTATTCGGACTTTGAAGAATAAAATCAAATCAATAAATTTAGGTTAAAAAAAACTAAAAAAAGGTTCAAACTCTTTACTCAAACTTATACCAAATAAAAAATAATAATTATTTATTCAAATCATCAATGACCAGATTTCATTCTCCTTTAAGATTCAATAGTCATATTTCACATTCTTTTAAATTTGAGCTTGGTCATTCGGATTCTTGGTATCAAATTAAGTATTTTATTTAAATTTAATAAAAATTTGAGTTAAAAGATAGAGATGGTATTAGAAGGACAACCAAATAGGCTTAAAAAGGTTTTAGATGAGCCAGAACATAGGCCATCCATTGAGGTTTAACATCACTATTGGTGATTGGTTATGTGCTCTATGCAATCCTCCAAAGCTTAGAGGCCATAATGCCGTACTTTTCTTTGTCTTTTTATTATGACAGAAAGACATGAAACTATAAAAGAGAGAAAAGTGAGCTTAGGTCCTTTTCCCCCTTACAACTTTGTGGTATATTTTCAAAAGTGATGTCTATGGGCAATGGTTAAGACATGGGTCCATATGGACTACATTAATCAAGGGGGGTTCACTCCAAAAGAGTGGGGAAAAATATCCAAATGAATTGCCAAATTTTTGTTAGAAGATTTTGTTGGAGAAAAGAGGATGAAATATAAAAAAAGAATAGTGAATTTTTATATCAAATCAATGTGTATGATTGGATCAATTTTCTTTATAGTGAAAGTTAATCGTACCATTTAATCATCCCTTGATTTAACGTAGGTATTTTGGTTATTGTGATGAGGAATTTTCTTGCTAGAGTTAATAATCAAGTCGAGATTCGTGAGTTCGAACCGAGCCTGTCGAGCTCATTTTTCTAAATGAACTTAAAAAATTATTAAACCTCGGATCGTTTAGAAAACTAGCCTAACCCAAAACGAGTAGAATTCGATCCGAGTTCAAGTAGTTTGACTATTTTACGTATAAACGAATCAAAATTTGTAAGCTTGAGCGGAGTACAAAATTGTTCGAGCTTGTCTTATTTGAAAAACAAATTCAAACGAGTCAAGTCCGAATAACTCGAATCGATTATTAGCTCTATTCCTGACTGTCGCCTTTTTTTTTCTTGCTTTAATATTTTGATCACATGAAAAGTTTCCACACATGCATATGTTGACTAGTCTTCTAGTGCTTTATTTGTTCTAGAATTTGGTTCAAAGTTCCCCCTTCTAAGAAATTATAAAGCATATTCAATTTGAAATCTTGTCAATTTTCATCAAATCAATTCCAATGGTAAATCTATTAATTACATTAGCATGTGTTTTGTAGGCTGCACAAACATACAGCGGGATGCTACAGAATAGTTTTAGTTATCCTATGATATTTTATAAGTAATCATTAATCATTATTACAAGTCTCATATCACTCTTTTGATGAAGTTTTGATAATTCACAAGTTCGAAAGAAGAACATAACAGATTCCCTAAAAAGAGAGGCTGAGGAGAATTTAATGCAAATATGACTCTAAAATAAAAGTACACATTAAAGATTGATCGACTTCTTGATCTCATAGTTTAAAATAAACAAAATTCCCCAAAATTTGAGAAAAATAAAATCCAAGATGATGAATCCATTACATTTTTCTCAAACCTTGAAAGAGAAATTAGGAGTCTGTAAAATTCCTATAAACTCTCTCTCTCTCTCTGTTGCTGGAAAAATGGTTGGAAAGTGATTGCCAATAGCGAATTCAGAACTCTTCCATTATTTCTTNCTGTAAAATTCCTATAAACTCTCTCTCTCTCTCTGTTGCTGGAAAAATGGTTGGAAAGTGATTGCCAATAGCGAATTCAGAACTCTTCCATTATTTCTTTCTTTTAATTTCCTCTAATATAGTACTANACACACACACACACATGTATGAATGCTCATTTTGATTATCCTTCACTTGGTGGATGGTCATGATGCTGTGCTGGTGCATAATTGTTAGCCTGAAATCTTACGTGTTGGCGAAATGCTGTCAGTCGGAACTTTCACTCGTAAAATGTAGGGGGTTTTTTTATCTTTTATAGAAGTGCTTATCTCCTTACACAAAAATATAAGTTCCACAAAATACGTCTTAACCAAGAATTCAACTCGAGCAAGATAATTCTTACCTCCAGGGTACTTATTTATTCTTATACGTGGACAGACTCTTCTCGTGACTTGCTTAGATAACAATGTAGCAACCCTACCTCTCTTAAGTCTTATATATACGAGCTACTTTAGCCCGTCTTCGGTGTATATTGATAGTGGTATTGAGAGAAAGCGCTCACTTGATATCTTCTGGTATATATCGCAATTAAATTCCATGTGCAGTTGCTTCGGTAGACATAATTTCATGGTAGAAACAGGAAAAAGGGCAAACCTAACTAGCAATGATATATTGCTCAGTTTCACTCTCATGGCAATTTGATTGGAAGGTATAACTGATTCTTCGTCCTCTTCAAACCTAACAATTTTCAGATGGGTCAATTTGTGTTCTTATTTTGTGCAAAAGAACAACTCTAGTATGAGCTCACCATACCATGTGGGATCAAAACAAGGTATATAGGTCCGTAGTAGTGGTATATATTCTGGGTAAAATGGATTGAACATAAAATAGGACACCGTCTTCGAAGAAGCAATAATAAGTGACTCGAGTAGTTGATTCCCTGTCATTTTAGGCGGAAACAAGTGCATTGGGGAAGCTATGTTTAAACCCCCGGGTAACTCATAACTTTTTATAGGATGTGCGATACCATCAGATGTTCTAAATTTAAATGTTAACAACTTCTTAACACTAAATTATAAAAAATTTATTCTTCAAAAATAGCTTAGTATTGGTGTAGATAGTCTATCTTTAACTGGATCAGGAAGGAGATTAATTGAAATGCGCGTAAGATGACTCGAATATTCCTGATCGTTAAACAAAAAAAAAAAAAAAGTTATGTTTAATATGTGATGATGCACAAAGTTGATTATACACAATTAAATCAATCGAGTGTGTGGTGTAAAACAATTAATGAAACAGTTGATAATAAGAGACAAAGATTGGGGGATTGGGTCTGGGTGACCTAACAGCTGAAGACAGTAATGGTGGTCGGAGAACTTTATTAATGACAGAGTATAAGATAGTAGGAGAGAGAGAGAGAGAGAGAGAGAGAGAGTACGCTCAAGGTGTAGCGTGTGAGATCTACCCTCATGTTTAGGGAGTTTATAATTTATAGGCACAGAGCCCTAACTGAAGCGGTAATATAAAAGTTAAACTAGTAATTTATCGGGGAGGACAGCTATAGTTGAGGATGAGCATTATCTTGAAGTAATCGCTATCTCGATGATTATTCTTTCACGTGCGTTGATTCTTTCTGAACTCTTGAGTTTTACACTGGACTAAGAACATGAACTAAATCTAACATGTCTTTTGATGATTTGGACTTAACCCTTGAACTGGGCCTAAGCCCAATTAGACCTGGCTCGTTAATATGCAGATGGTGAAATGTTTTCAGTTGCAGGGAAATTAGTTTTGATTTGTTGACACAATATTATTTACTTTCGATTGGCCCACCATTATAAAACGCATTCTATAATAAATATTCAAAACGCACACTTCACACCAAGCTATGTGTGATGAGCCTGGATTTGAAGATTGCTAGCTGCCATTACTCCAATTATTAATGTGATGGATCGGGTTGCACAAATGGCGTACGAACTACTAGACCATCACACCAGACTCGATGGCTTTCATATCATTTGTAACTGTTTTAGGTTAGACACAATTTCAAAATGCATTGTACAATAAAAGACACAAAACTTACATCGATCAAACCCTTCAAATTTTACCAACCAAACGTGGATTGAAGAAAGTTTAGCAAGTTAAGACTTAGACACATCACAATGCCTCCTTAATTTGTATGAAAAGCCTACGAAGCAGCAATTAAATTGCAAGAAATTTGGCTACATGTCTTACTCAGTGCTTACAATCAATGACAGCAGAAAACCAATATCAATGATATCAGAACGTGTGTAGCTGGGAACAGGCTACAGCCGTATCTCTATCAATCTTAACCATTGATTTTAAATTGAATAATTTGAAATCTTTGATTAAAAAACTAATAAAATAATAAAACATAAAAACTTTATACGTGCCACCGTTTTATTGAAAAAAAAATGAAAGTACGATACCCAAAAATAGTATTAAGATACCGTAATAAGTCTCGGGTACCTGGATCATAATTGGAAAGTTTCCCACTTTGAATTGGGATTTCTGATGAGTCTGTCCTTTACAAAGAAAATGACTCAATAGGTGGAATTCACATGGACGATTACTTGTCTGAATTATTTGGAAAATGAATATATATAATCTCTCCTTCGACAGAACAACTTAGATTTATAAGAGATTTTCAAAGGAAAACATTATCAACCTAGCACGTAATTGACTTTTTTTGTATTATGGATAAGATTCTCACTTGGAACTTCAAATTTACTAATAATTTTTTTGTTTGTTTAATGTTGTGAATTTGTCAATAACTTGACAAGAGGCAAAGGCAGCAGATCTAGTCGATCTGTATTTTGTATTTATATATGATTTTCACTGGACAAATCTAGATCGAAGGAAGCTGACAACTCAATTGTCATATTGGTCAAGTAACTAGAAATATTCTTATAATCACATGTTTCTAGAGAGATCATCTAAAAAGCAGAGTCGTTTTGAATAATAGATGTCATGGGTAGGATTTTTTTTCCTCGAATTTTGTTTGCATCTTAGAACTACAAATTTATCCATTTTCCATAAAGGAGCCGAATGAAACAACTGTTTCATGTTTGGTTTTGAATTAGAGACGTTAAAAATGATGAATTAACGTCGATTATAACCCTAACCTTTCAAGCTAACAATGCGGTTTCGATTCCCGCCACCCACTTTACATTCTCCAAATTATATATACTTTATTTATATAAAATGATAGTATTTTTATATACTATTTTGTACTCCATCCGTTCTTAAATATCTGTCATTTTACATAATTTTTTTTATTTCATAATATCTGTCATTTATTGAAACCAAAACTTAATTAATATTTTTTCTTCAAAATTTACCTTTAATTTTTCAATGCATTAAATTAGGTGGAGGCTAAGTGTCTTTCATATTCATTTCTTTCCCAATACGTATTGAATAAAGATATTTTAGTTTTGTGTAATTATTTTTTATTCATATTACACCTATTTAATAACTTTTTTAATCCCTGTATAAAAACCTTAAATAACAAATATTTAGGAACGGAGAGAATATAATATAATTTATAATAAATGATATAATTCGATAACCTTCTTAAATTTACCCTCATCTTTTGGCAACNACCACCATCACCACCCTTACCACCGCCACTGCCCTACCCCGACCTCATCCCCACTGCCCCATTGTAACTCCCTCAACCTTCACCACCATCGCCATTCACCACAGATTGCTACCACCGTCGTCCACAACCACCACTAACCACCATTGTTGTCTTATTCTTATATTTATTACCACTATTACCATTATCCCACCATCACCAATGCCCATCGTCAGCACCCACCACAGCCAATACCACAACCTATCATCACCTGTCGTCGCCCACCACTGTCACCTACCCCACCACATCTACCACCATCAACCACCACCACCCATCATCGCCCACCATTGTCGCCACCAACTGTCACCCCACCCCAACCCCACCTACCACCTGTCACTATAATTCTCATTCACTACCACTCATCACACTGTCACCTAGAAAGATTTGTCGTCGCCCACCACCACCATCATCACTAGCCACCACCACAATCTACCACCGCCATCACTAATAGTGGCTACTACCACTATTGTCACCCAAAATTCACCACCACCATCATTGTTGTTACCCACAACTGCTACCATTACCACAGTCATCGCTACCCACCACAACCATCACAGTCTCTCACCACCACCACTGTCGCCCACTACCAGTACCACCTTTCTCTTATATGTTTGTGATTTGATTTTGAGTATGAATACAAAAAATTTTATTGTTAACCATTTTTTTATTACTCTATGCCTTCAGAAGTAGGTAATAACTAGTAAATTTATTATTTATAGTCGAATTCATTNGCAACTGCTACCATTACCATGGTCATCGCTACCCACCACAACCATCACAGTCTCTCACCACCACCACTGTCGCCCACCACCAGTACCACCGTTCACCCTCGCTACGACCGGTGCTTTAATTTTTTTTTTCTCTTATATGTTTGTGATTTGATTTTGAGTATGAATACAAAAAATTTTATTGTTAACCATTTTTTTATTACTCTATGCCTTCAGAAGTAGGTAATAACTAGTAAATTTATAATTTATAGTCGAATTCATTTCTGAAGTTCATATCATATATAAGTTGAGTATAAGCTAAGTTTAACTGTGTGTTTGGTATGGTGGAAAATAGGAAGGAAAGAAAGTTTTTTCATTATTTGGTTTGAAAGGAAAAAAGTGATGGAAATGAAAGTTGGGAGGAAACATTAGACTTCCGTCCTCCATTTTCAATCCATCCACCATTTTCAGTTCGTCCACCATTTTCGGTCCATCCACTTTTGGGCGGAAAGCTAGAGAGAGGATGTGGGCTTTGAGTGGGGCTAAGCTAATTTACTATAATACCCTCCAAGTGTCTTGTCTTTTCTAATTTGTTATACAAACCAATGTATTTATGTAATAAAGTAATTGGAACTTTTTTAAAAAAAAAAACTTTCCAGCACAATCTAGAATCATCTTTCATGTTTAAACACTACAAAAAATCATTTATATTTTTCACTTGTCCAACTGAAATTACATTTTTCTATACGGGTCCAATTGAAAATATTAATTTGTTGAAATATATTTATTCGATAATATAGCAAATTAATGCTTTGAATTTTTATATCATAGTAAAAGTTATTTTCTTATTTAAGGGTATAATAGTAAATTAAAAGTATATACTTTTGCCTTTCCTTTCCTTTTTTTTTTCTACTACCAAACAATGGAAATGATATCCTTCAAACTTTTCATCCATCAAACCAAACAAAATGAAGAGAAAAAGGATTTACTTTCTTCATGGATGGAAAGTTCATTCCTTCTATTTTTTATCCTTCCAACCAAACATACCCTAAGTCATGGTATTGTCTAAGAGCCAAAAGTAGTGTTGAGAAACTATCTAATGTATTCCAAATTCAGAGCAATGCCTATGGTACCCTCTTCAAATTCTACTAATTCACCTGTCATTACTTCATCAAGACCATGAATACGAGCAATTCCATCACCTACTTGAAGTACGGTACCGGTATTTACAATCTTTACTTCTCTATTATATTGTTCAATACGTTCACGGATAATATTACTAATTTCGTCGGCTCGAATGGTTACCATGAGTAGTTCTTAATTTTAATTCTTTTTTGAAAAAAAAAATAATGCCTACAGTAGAAGGACTAATCAGTTATTTCTTTCATCGCCCCCAACATGCTAATATTGGCACTGATGGTACGTAAATGTAACTCGTTGTTCAAACAACTATTCAGAGTTCCTAGAGCTCCTTGTAAGGCTTGTTGGAAAACCCGTTGTCGGACTTCATTAATCGCCCTTTGTTGTTCAAAATGAATAGTTTCATTTTTGTAATTCTCTAATTGTTCCAAAGTCTTATAAGTTGAATTTATCAAATTCAATTTTTCTCGCTCTATCTCAGAGTATCCATTCACTCGAAACTGCTCTGCTTCCATTTCCACTTTCCGTAAGCGAGCCCGGGCTTTTTCCAGCTGTTCAATGGCTCTTCCACGTAATTCTTCTGAATTTCGAATAGTATTCAAGATCCTCTGTTTTCGATTATCTAATAAATCACTTAATGAAAGTAGATTATCTTTCCATTCATTTCAAAACTTCCATGATCCCTTCCCGAACCAAACATGAATCTTTCGATTCATTTGGCTCTCACGCTCAATTCCTTCAATTACTTATACTAAATTCCTATATCCCTTTTTGAATGTAATGAGCCTATCCTCTAATAAAATATCGAAACTAATCATTAATCCAAGACCAAAATATTCGGAGGACTCTTCTGACCAAAGAAAAATATGTAATTGTCAGCAAAGTTGTTTCTTATTTTTTTTTCAAATCCAAAAAATGATTCTTACTTTATACATAGGTCGTCGATTCAGCATTGGATAAAAAGGGGGTAAAATACCCATTTTTACAATAAGTGTTTCAAATTATTTTATCGATATGAGTGTTCTATATCGATAAAATATTCATTTTGAAACCACTCTATATTAACAGAGTGGTAGAAAGAGTACCATGCTGCGTCTGGACTTCAAACGGTTTAGCTTTAACCATGTTAAAGGTCCCCCATTATTGGTTGATAGAGAATCAAAGTAGATTTACCAATGAATTACGAAATGCTATAGTTCTTACATATGATTTCTTAATTTATTCAGAAGTCATTCGCGAGATCATGCACCTTTTTTTCCTAATTATAATGGAAAAAGTACAGCCGGTTGGATCCAGCCTATTCTTGAAATAAACAACCCGCACACACTCCCTTTCCAAAAAAGATCAATACACCAAGCACTACACTTAGATTTATTGGATTTGTTGATAAAATATCGGTATTAAACCCGAAACTCCCGGCGGATGGCCAGTGGCCCAAAGAAACGAAAGAATCGGTTACATTTTTCATATGATCTCCTCTTATAGTTATAGATAGACTAAAAGAACTCTGTTCTTTTAGTATCACTTCGCCCCTTTTTTTTAGATTTTCCTAAATCTAAATAGAATCCAAAATATATTCGATTTCGAAATTGTCAACTACTGCAACACTTTCTAAAAAAAAGGGGTTGCCCTTGGACTACGATACGAACGGGAAGGATGAAAGCAAGTCGGTATGCTAATTCCTCATCCGCAAATCAGCCCTTCCCGTGGGTTATTTTCTCAACGAATAAGTAATTGTAAAAGTGAAATCTTAATAGAATTCGAAAAACCAAATAACAAGTCAAAGGCAATAAAATATGAAAAATATATATTTTTCATATTGCTCATGTTTCTAAGATTAAACAAAAGGATTCGCAAATAAAAGTGCTAATGCTACAACCAGTCCATAAATTGTTAAAGCTTCCATAAAAGCTAGACTAAGCAATAAAGTACCTCGTATTTTTCCCTCCGCCTCGGGCTGTCTCGCAATACCTTCTACAGCTTGGCCCGCAGCAGTACCTTGGCCAACTCCAGGTCCAATAGAAGCAAGCCCTACAGCCAATCCAGCAGCAATAACGGAAGCGGCAGAAATCAGTGGATTCATTATAAGTTCCTCGTACCAAAAAAAAAAAANAGATGTCTTTGAAGTCATAGTAATAGATTATATATATCTGGTCTTCTTTGTAAAAAAGAATACCAGACTGTAATATTTCTTTCGACGGTTCTAACAAACTGAACTGTTAGTTCAATTTGATTCAAGAGGAGAGGACAGTGGTTACTATGATAGATAGAAAAATATCATAAAATGGTTTGTGTAAAATATCATAAAATGGTTTGTGTTCATAAGATCTTATTGTTACTAATGTTTGGCATGTGAAAAGATATTGATCTGCTTGACGGTATATTTTTCATACAGAAACTCATTCTTGATTGCAGTTTTCTTGAACTTCTTGTCTGTCTCAGTTTTTTATTATATCGATTTAACTCCTTGTGAATTTGTACTTATAGTCTCATTCCGTTATCTGACAGCAACATTTGATAATTTGTATTTATAACCATTTTGAAATTGTGCTCTAAGGTTGGGATTTGCGAGCTTCCTTTTCATCCAATCAGTTCAGAAGTCATAGGAGGAGTTGGTGGAACGTATGTTTGTCAGATAATTAGTCTTTTCAGTCGTTGCCTTTGCTACTTTTACCTTTGCATTACTTCTTAAGTTTTTCATCTTTCTTGGTGGCTTTTTTGCGTTTTGATTTAGCTGTCTCAACTTCACCTAAATTGGATTTGTAACATGTATATTCTCCATCTAATGGAACAATACGTTTATATTAAATTTTGAGGTTGAAATGATAACCAATGAAGGTGAAGCATTGCCCCTAACATAGAATTAAGCATGGGCAATATGAATGGCCTGCAATAATCCAGGCCCCACAGGAAGACCCTGTGCTAGCTGTGATGCATGCCACACGTTATCTAGGGAATAGCTTTATTGTATACTGTTTATTAGATTACAGAATGTGGGCATAAAATCAATTTGGATTCCATTCAATTGGAGGTGGGGTTTTCCAATTTTAGGTGGCATTGAAGGTGGATTTTTTTAGTATTTGACAGTGAAATGAAAATCATATGAAAGACGAAATGTAAAGTAAAATTGCTTATGAAAGAGGCGGTTGTGATTATATGACATGTGAGCAAAATCAAACTATGACAAAATCTCAAAGCATTTATCAAATCGTTTAGAAGAAACACGAAACTTATGGACATTGTGCTAACAGTTGTAGGTTAAAGGGGAAAGAATTATGGACGGGGGAAGGTACATGCATGCATGCTGTATGGGGAAAGTGCTGATAATATTGGAATGGAAAAATATTTAGACCTGAGCATTTTCCATTATGGAGCTATTCAGGTTATGTGTGGGTTGCAATTGTAACTTCTTTGGTTCCAAATGTCAGTGAGCATGTGCAAGTGTTCCCTATGTAAAATAATTTTGTTGTTGATTGGTAACTTCAAATAGGCACCCATTATTTATTTTGTGCCCTACATGCCATTGCACAAATTCTAAGGCTTTAGGAGTCTTGAATAATGAGATCTGCTATTGAAGTGCAGTGGTTTTCAATTATTTTACTTTTCAGTTTATTAGACTTTATATCCGTGATGTAATTTTAAATGCTGAAATAGCATATGATCATGATGTTTCTCATGTGGTGCAGATGTGTCATACGTGGTTGTGTTCCTAAAAAGATTTTGGTGTATGGGGCTTCCTTTGGGCCTGAACTTGAGGTAAGATTATGATTTACATCAACACACAACTGACAGATTGTTTGAAAATATCAGTTTTATATTCAGGTCTCTTCTATTTACTGCCAAAGGCTATTTTCTCAATTGAATAAAGTGAAACAATTAGAAAGTATCTGAATGGTCATGGATTGAACTGAACCAAAATGCAGAGAGATAACTTCTTGCAGGGTGGAAGATTAACATTTTCGTTGAGATAGATTAATGATTAAATTTGTTCTTTTGGTCTTAAACTTCTACATTACCTACTTATATTTTAATGTGTCTTATCCTGTCCACCATCATGGCAAAGAAATCTGTGCCCGAACTGAAGACTGAGATTCTGGGATATATCATGTAATGGAACCCATAGAAAATGAAATTACATTCAACCATACGCATCTGGCATTTCTTATTGTTTTACGCGTTTATATGCTAGTTTGAAGCATATGCATCTTTCTGAACTCCCCAAGAGAGGGTGTGTTGTTACCTGTTCACAATCTTTGAGCTTGAATTGATATTCGTTTTTATTTTTTATTTTTCTCTTGCATCTATACTTTAATCTTTCATTTTAACTGTTTGGAAATAGAATGTCATAAACGTTTTTGATTCAGATTCATTTATGGTATGGTTTGATCCATCAATGCTTTTCATTTTGTAGGATGCCAGGAATTATGGGTGGGAAGTAAATGAGAAGATTGATTTCAATTGGAAGAAACTTTTGCAAAAGAAGGTTTGTGTCAAATTGTGTGTAGGATTTTGTGCATAGGATCAATGTATTGTCATTCAGATCTCACTAGATTCCTATGTTAGCACCTGTCTGTGGTCACCTTTTTTCATCAGTACCGAGAGAAAATGCAATAACAAAACAACTAGTATTTCGTCTATAATTCTTATGAAAAAAATTAGTAGTTGCAAAACTTGCCCACTGGCTTTGAAAAGAAAATTAAGGAAACCATGACCTACTTGCCTGCTCGGTTTATCTCAATGGTTGGAAATGAACTATCAAATGTTAAAGTTCTGTAAGTTTAATTTTCAATTTTACTTTGAGTGTTTGAGCTCCAATTGAGGGCTAAACTAATTGGATTGCTAACTAAGGCTTGATTTATTTATATCCAAACTCTGACAGTTTTCAGCTTTTAGCTTTTATCATTATCTTAGTTGCCTCATGGAGTTTTTTTCACAGAACATGCCTGTTGGTTATTTATTATACATATTCTGAATAGTTTGAAATACAGTAAAAGTATTATCACTTGTTTTCATGAGTAGGTGAGGTAGAACAGGTTTTGGAGCCTATAATTTCATGACTTTTTTCCTACTTTTATCTTTTCCCAAAATTGCAGACAGAGGAAATAGTCCGGCTAAATGGAATCTACAAGCGATTACTTTCAAATGCAGGGGTTAAACTCTTTGAAGGAGAGGGGAAGGTAGTTGGTCCCAATGACGTAGAAGTGACACAACTGGATGGCACTAAATTGTGCTATTCAGCAAAGCACATATTGATTGCAACTGGCAGTAGGGCTCAACGTCCACCTATTCCTGGACAGGTAGAGTTTCTGATTTCATTCCAATTTTAATTACCGACATAACAAAACTATCATAATTAAAACAATGCCTTGATAATTTAATTGGTTTGCTGTCTATTTGCGGCGTTTTACCTGGGAACATTAGCACATACTTTTTTTGGTTGCAAGTAAAACTTCAATTATTTTGAACAGAAAGTAGAACTTCAATTGTACTGCATTTTCAACATCTTCGGTCCGGTTAACTAGTCATACTTCCATAGTTTCCTCATTTTCACCATCTCTCCCTCCCCTCCCACCCAAACCACCACTTGTCCTATTTGACACCTCCTATTAATCCGTTACATTTTTTGGGTTGGTATTTCAGGAGTTGGCTATAACTTCTGATGAGGCTTTGAGCTTGGATGAGTTACCCAAGCATGTTGTCATACTTGGTGGAGGGTGTGTGCTTAACTTTCCATCTCTCTGTGATGTTAATTTTGTTCAGCATGGTTGGTTCTTTATATTACTCATTTCTTTTGTGATTTAGGTACATTGCTGTTGAGTTTGCTTCTATATGGCGTGGAATGGGTGCCACAGTGGATCTATGCTTCAGAAAGGAACTTCCATTGAGGTTATAACACTCTTGATTGTATTTGTGTTTTTCTTGGCAAATTACACTAACACCACTTTGTGGTTTATGTTGTTGTTTTTGAAATAATACCAATATCCTCGATTATATTCTTTCCTCCAATGGAGTTAACAGAACATTTTTGTTCCCAATTTTTCCCTTACATGTAAGAAAATTACTTTTCATGAGGCTGATTAACAATTTACCCCTCAAAATGTGCAATGAGTTACACTTTGCCTGCCCCCTCAAAAAGAAAAAACTCTCACTTTACATCTTTGATCTTAAAATCTATTGCAATTTTCCTCTTTGCCAAATAACATTGGGTTTTTTATTGCTGAACACAAAACATGCCAACCACATTGGGTAACAGAGGGCATAATTGTAATTTTACTCGTGTTAATTGTTCTCATTATCTTCTTTTTTTCTGTAATATGTTATAGTTATTTATATCCACCACCTCCAACGTCCCTTGCATCTCTTTTGCTTTTATCAAATTTCAAGGATACCCTTGTTTTTTTAGAATAACACTGGCATTCCTTGTTAGACTTTGCCTCCCAATAGCGTTAACGGGATGATTCCAACACCCTCACATCTCTCAGTTTCTTTTCCCTCTATATCTCTCCCTAGATCCTGCAATCCTGCTTGCCGCCTGGCACCCACCCCCCCCCCCCCCCCCCCCCCCCCCCTTTTCCCCCCCCCCCCCCCCCCCCCCCCCTTTCCACCGGGGCGGCGGAGCCACCCACCCAATAGGAATCTTATTTCTATATAATGACTATTTAGGGTTGTTAATCTTTTAACACGACACGAATCGAACATAAAATAAATAGGCCGAACACAAAATTAAATGAGTCAATGAATAAAAACGGGTCAACACATATAAATACAAAAAAAAAATAGATTGAATTCATGTTAAAATCAAGCCAACCGAATTTTAACCTAAATAACCCGAATATTTTAATCTAATCTAACAAAATATTCTGGCCGGCACTAACCAATCATTTTTAATGCTTGACAATAAGAAAGTTTCTTGAGTACATCAGCTCCATCAAAAAGTCAACAGAACAACAATTCCTTTCAAAGATTTTTTTTTTAGAAATTTCGGTGTCGTTTCTTTTAATTTATTATATCTTCAAAGATATTTTTTTTTATTTTTTAAATCTTCACCGGTAGCCTATTAGATTAAAGATCTTAACTAGAACACAATTTTATTAAATTGTCCATAATATATTTTAAGAAAAAGTTTATCTACACCCCTTCTAGATAGACATATCTTCAATGAGACCCCTTTTATTTTATAAATTTTTTTACATATTAAAATTCAAATCAATTAAAATTTAATTCGAGCTGATTAAAATTCATTTTTAATCTCCTCGAATCAAATTTTAATGCGAATTTTAATTGGTCCAAATTATGGATACGTAAAAAGGTATAAATTTTAATCGATTTAAATTTTAATACCAAAAAAATAAATTTTAATCTACTTAAATCGAATTTAATTAGTATAAATTTTAATAAGTAAAAAAATATAAATTTTAATCAACTAAAATTGAATCTTAATCGATGTTTTAATTCATCTATAGCAATATCAATATGAATATCTTTTTATTGTAAATATTTACTAACTATATTGACGTAAAATAAAATATCATATTAAATAGTCATACTCAATAAGAACTCAAAATTCTCAATCTCATTTGTTTCTAAACAATTAGCTTCACCTTTTGTTTTAGGATTTTCACTAGTTTTTATTAATTATAATAATATATCTCTTATTCTTGAAGCTGAAAATCTTATTTTTTTAACACTTTCAACACGATTTTCCCAACATGTTTGTGACAATAACTTAAGAATTAAACCTTAAACATTATCTTGTAAAATTTTTCATCATTTTATGAAAGATGAAAATAATTAAAATATATGTTATACTATTTCAAAAATGATATAGCCTTGCAATATCACAAAATACAACGTTTAAATTATGACAATCACATTGTATGTAAAATGCTCTAGAATTTATATTGAGAAATCTTTTTTACACACCTCGATGTTTTCCTTTTATATTAGATCCATTATAATATTCTTATTTTCGTACATCATTAATATCTAGTTCAAAATTACTTATTATATCTATAAGTTTATCAAATAAACATTTTTCACTCACATTATCTATTTTAATAAACTCCAAAAAATATTCTTCTATTTTATTGGACTTGTTGTAATATCTACGCATCGTAATATGAGAGACATTTATTCTTGATCACTTGTATCGGGAGTACAATCAAATATGATTGAATAATATTTCACTTCTTTAAATTTTTTAATAATATTGTTTCTTATTTCATTTTCTAACAAACTTATCAATACATTTTGTATGTTATATCCAAGATAATGGTTATGAATTAAATCTTATTGAATACAACGAACGTGTTCTTGTATTATTGGATCAAATTCTACGATCATTTCAATTAAACTTAAAAAAATTGTCATTATTTTATTGGTATATCTTTTTATTTTTTCCCGAAAAAGTTAAATAATTTTTACCAAGATTCTTTACAACATCAATAATTCTTACTAATACATTTTTTGTCAATATTCTTTCTCTTTATTAATTTATTCTTAGATACTTTTATCAATTGGTTTATTAATTTCTTCGGTGCTTGAACGAATGACAGTTTGGTTGTTTCTTTGGAGCCAAGTTAGCATTAGTATAACCGTGTTCCTTGAGAGCAATTTGCACGAAGAAAAAGAACAAGATGGATTATATACATTTTACATTGAATGAAATTCGGTATTAGGTCCCCAAATTCAGTACAAATACCATTATTGAATTAGAATTTATTTGAATTGATGTTTACAACAAATTGAGCTTATTACTCACCCAAACTAAACTTGCTAGCATTGGCACATTTGCAATTGCGGAGCCACATTGAGAAACGCCGGCAATGTCTATAAAAATAGTTTATCTCTTGATTTTTTTTATGGAATTTTGAAGAAATATTGATTTAATTAATTAATTCACTGTTGTTGTTAAATTAGTGGTTAACACAATACAAGAAAATCAAGTAAAGTTAACATTTATTTTCCCGACGTTTGTCATTAATCCAACCCATAATATTAAAATTAGTGAAAATTGGAACTAAGTATAATATGATAATTTATTTTATCAATAAGGACAGGCGCAAAATTATTGGGTCTTTAGTAAGGGTGGCAAATGGGTAGATTTGATTAGTTATGGGTTGGATTAAATTGGATTGGGCTAAAATAAATTAAATTCATTTTTCACTCAGCTAGTAAATAGGTTATAATGAATTTGGTTTATAACAGGTTGGGTTAAACCAATTAACGCATAAAATAATTAAAATTCTTAATAGACACATTAGTACATCAAAAGACACACACACACACACATTATTAGTACACCAAAATACAGACATACACAAACACACTAATACACCGAAACACACACAAACTAATACATTAAAAATATACACACTAATACACCAAAAATATATACACCTACTCTAACTCAAAAACTAAAACACATTTAATAAAAAAAATACACAAATAATGAGCCGGGGTCAATTATGGGCTATGACTTAGTCTGTGGATTGTGGGTAGATTCTTGGGTTATGGGTCAATTATGGGCTATGACTGTCTAATTTACGTTACAGTCTAGTTTCGTATAATTTTGGTAATGACTATAATTGTTACTATGATCATGCTACAGTTTAATCTATCACCACTATATACTCCACCTCTATCACCTTCTATAGTACTTTCATTTCCAACTATCATCCCTTACAATTTATCCACACGACATTGTTGTTAATGTGATCATGTTATTGTGACAGTGACTATTATTGTTACTGTGTCACTGTTACTACTATAGTTAATGTTACTGCTACAATGTCGTTGCTATTGTTATTATCTTGTTATTCCTGTTATTATTACTGTGTCACTATTACAGTTACCGCCTTACTGTTTCTATCCATTTTGTAATATAACTATTTTTTTTATTAAGGATAAATTAGTCTTTATACTTTTAATCGTCTTTTAAGTCCCAAAAAAAATGCCTCCGTCCTTCTGCCAAAAATTCACAAGTGTGGATCAACTTTTAAAAAGACCTNGTCACCTTCTATAGTACCTTCATTTCCAACTATCATCCCTTACAATTCATCCGCACGACATCGCTGTTAATGTGATCATGTTATTGTGACAGTGACTATTATTGTTACTGTGTCACTGTTACTACTATAGTTAATGTTACTGCTACAATGTCGTTGCTATTGTTATTATCTTGTTATTCCTGTTATTATTACTGTGTCACTATTACAGTTACCGCCTTACTGTTTCTATCCATTTTGTAATATAACTATTTTTTTTATTAAGGATAAATTAGTCTTTATACTTTTAATCGTCTTTTAAGTNGCTATTACAGTTATCGCCTTACTGTTTCTATCCATTTTGTAATATAACTATTTGTTTTATTAAGGATAAATTAGTCTTTATACTTTTAATTGTCTTTTTAAGTCCCAAAAAAAGTGCCTCCGTCCTTCTCCCAAAAATTCACAAGTGTGGATCAACTTTTAAAAAGACCTTAAAATTATACTAAAATAAGCTTTTAGGCAAAAAAAAAAAACCTAAGTGTTGAAATAATTTTAATAAATCAACCAAAACACACCACTCATTTGCAACTATTCTCCCTCTTTCTCTCTCTATATAGTAACCTAATGCCCTCCCTCTCACTCACTCTTTACTAAATACAAATTTTTTTTTTCTTTTGTGTTACGATTTATTTTATTATGTAAAATAAACCAAAATATTTTTTTATTATACTATAAAAATTAAAATCAATAGACTATAATTGTTTGAAATTAAAATTTATAAAATCTTCCCTAAGATCCATCATCACAACAAAAATTATAATACTTTTAATTTAAAAAAAAAAGAATAAATTTTTAAATAAAAATAAAAAGCCTCATTTGTATTAGCCCGCCCAAGTATGTGTGTGTGTGTGAGAGAGAGAGAGAGAGAGAATCCAAAGCAAGTAATTAGAAAGCTGAATCAATATATTGCATCCGACTGGAGGAAGAAAGAAACTAACCGAAGGAAAATCAAGTTTGGGTTCCATCCTCAGTTTTCCCTTCGCCGAGCCTTTCAGATCTTACATCGTTTGGTCTTGCATGATCTAAAGCACGAGGTGGTGGTGGCGGCGGTGGAGGGCCAGCGGCAGCGGCTTCAGAAAGGTAACGAAAGAGGTAGTGCCTTAATTCTTGACGGCGGGAGAGTGGCTGCTCCTCCTTGCGATGAAAATTCCGATGACACCCACAGGCGGCGCAAAGCAAAGCTTCTGGTGTTCCGTCGTTCCCACTCTTCGAGAACTCGCTGGATCCATCAATGGCTTGGCGACCGAGATGGGCTGCGTGGTTGCGCCTACACTCTTTGTACCTTACCGTCTCAGCAGCACCATTATTGTTTGTAGCCATGAGAGAGAGAGAGAGAGAGAGAGGGGGGATTATAGAGGAGATGAAGCTAATTCACATGGCCCTTCCGGCGGTGCTGTGCGAAAACCACCATTACAAGTGGCTTTCCTGCAATAAAAAGCAACAGGAATTAATTGCCATTTGGACTAGAAGACAAAAGGGTGAGTAGGAGTCATCGGTTTAAGCCATTGGGATCGAAATGGATGATAAGGTTGTAATTAAGGCTGAGGTTCTGTCAGATACGCCTGCTTAAGTTGTTTTATCTTAAAATTTAATTAATGAGTAATGTTTGATAAATTTAAAAATTAAATTTAATAATTTTAATTATTAAATAAGTAGTGAGTTCTAATAAATACTGGGACCCACAATAAAATCAATAGTTGAGATTATCAAATCTAATTTTTAAATTTATTTTTTAAATTCATAAAACATTGCTCTTAATTAATTATATCAAATACATCTATAATTTACCGTCGCATGCATTTATGAAGATCTTATCATATATAAGTTGAGTATAAGCTAAGTTTGTCATAGTATTGTCTAAGAGCCAAAAGTTTTGTTGAGAAATTATTTAATATCGAAATACGTATAAATTGATTCAAATATTTTTGACTGTCAAATTAATAATAAAAAAACTATTTAATGTAAAAAGTTGGAGACATTTAATTGAGATTTTTGCTTGATTTCATACGAATCAAATGATGTGGCACTGTAATAATGACTTGTCCTATTTTTATTTATTTATTATTTAAAATTTAAGTAATATTATTGAGACCTAATTTCTTGAAATACTGACCTAATGATGTGGCGAATGATGTGAATTTGCCACATCAGCAACTTCTCCAACAAGACAATTTTTTAGCATTTTCCCGTAGAACTCTCTCACATCCAATGTCACAGGCAACCAATAAAGAATCAGAAGTCATCATTTTCCCTATTCCCATGGGCGAAGATCTGCCTTTCCCTTTACCATCACACCTCACATTTTGCTTCTCATTTCTATCTTGACTATTCATTTCCTTCTCTTTCTTTTTCTTTTCCTCTATTTTATCAAAATCTGTCACTCTTACCCATTTGGGATCACCCATTAAACCCCTCCCCTCCCCTTCTTTTCCAGTAGGCGTCTCTGTTCACCTGTGTTTTATCGATGCTTAATTGTTGAATATGAGGAGGAAAAAGAAATCGACGCTTGATTGAGTTGAGATGGTTTTTTCTTGAATTCAAAAAGGGTTATTGGGTTTTGATTGCCCTTATTCATTCTCAGGAAGAAAGCTGAAATATTTTGAGAAGAAGAGGTANTTTGGACTAGAAGACAAAAGGGTGAGTAGGAGTCATCGGTTTAAGCCATTGGGATTGAAATGGATGATAAGGTTGTAATTAAGGCTGAGGTTCTGTCAGATACGCCTGCTTAAGTTGTTCTATCTTAAAAATTAAATTTGATAATTTTAATTATTAAATAAGTAATAAATTCTAATAAATACTGAGATCTACAATAAAATTAATAATTGAGATTATCAAGTATAATTTTTAAATTTATTTTTTAAATTCATATAACATTATTCTTAATTAATTATATCAAATACATCTATAATTTACCGTTGCATGCATTTATGAAGTTNATTAATTATATCAAATACATCTATAATTTACCGTTGCATGCATTTATGAAGTTCTTATCATATATAAGTTGAGTATAAGCTAAGTTTGTCATAGTATTGTCTAAGAGCCAAAAGTTTTGTTGAGAAATTATTTAATATCGAAATATGTGTAAATTGATTCAAATATTCTTGACTGTCAAATTAATAATAAAAAAACTATTTAATGTAAGAAGTTGGAGACATTTAATTGAGGTTTTTGCTTGATTTCATACTAATCAAATGATGTGGCACTGTAATAATGACTTGTCCTATTTTTATTTAAAATTTAAGTAATGTTATTGAAACTTAATTTCTTGAAATACGGACCTAATGATGTGACGAATGATGTGAATTTGCCACATCAGCAACTTCTCCAACAAGACAATTTTTTAGCATTTTCCCGTAGAACTCTCTCGCATCCAATTTCACAGGCAACCAATAAAGAATCAGAATCATTTTCCCTATTCCCATGGGCGAAGATCTGTCTTTCCCTTTACCATCACACCTCACGTTTTGCTTCTCATTTCTATCTTGAATATTCATTTTCCTTCTCTCTCTTTTTCTTTTCCTCTATTTTATCAAAATCTGTCACTCTTACCCATTTGGGATCACCCATTAAACCCCTCCCCTCCCATTCTTTTCCAGTATGCGTCTCTGTTCACCTGTGTTTTATCGATGCTTAATTGTTGAATATGAGGAGAAAAAAGAAATCGTCGCTTGATTGAGTTGAGATGGTTTTTTCTTGAATTCAAAAAGGGTTATTGGGTTTTGATTGCCCTTATTCATTCTCAGGAAGAAAGCTGAAATATTTTGAGAAGAAGAGGTAGGGCGTGAAATGGGGTTTCCTTTAATTTGAAGTGGGTTTAATGGGTTTCGATTACCTTCATTCATTCTCAGGAAAAAAGTTAAATCATTGATCCTAAAGGATTTTCCTTAAATTAGAGCAGGGTTATTGAGTTTCAATTGTTCGTATTCAGTCTAAGGTGAGCGATGGCAATGCCATGGAGTACGACACTTTGGCTAGTAAAGATGGTGTGGGCTATGAGTGTTGTTGTCATTTGGCTTCCTTGTACGTGCTTGTATTGAAATACTTTGCAACTAGACTTCGTCTACAAGTTGTTTGATGAATTGCCTCAAACAATGTTGATTTGAATTTATTAGGTTCTGATTAAGGAAAAGAGAGTCCATGCCGCACTTTGTCTAGTCTTGGGACTAGTTGTTATTGGAGTGGGGTATGAGTGTTGTTGTTAATTGGATTGCTGGAGTGAAATTGTAGTAGTTGGTGAAGCCTTTACTGTAGAAGTGGTTTCAAAATTGTATACATTTGTCATGTAAACACATTTAGTTTTATTTATGCAAAAATAATGAAAGGGGAATGATTACTTTTGCCCTTTGATGAATGTGATGGCAATCTACAAGGTTTAGAAATTTTTCATTTTGCTTTGCACATTTGTTAAATCTGTGTGAGTTAAAGAGTTTGAATTCCAGCAAGGTTGCACACACATGTGCTGCCATGAAACCTGTGGAAGCAACTCAAATAAAAGTCCAAGTCAAATAAGAGTCCAACTCAAATAATAAGAAACCAGCTGCAGCATCTTCAGACCAATAACGTGAATTAGTGCATTTGACAGCTTCAGACATTACTTAACTCCAAAAAAAAAAAATAGTAGCCCATGGACCAGCTAAATGGAGTGAAAATTGACATGAAAAGACTGTTTAAAGCAGAAAATCCAATTGAAAACTCCAACTGAAAGAATCTAGCTGAACAGTACCGTGAATATTGCCAGCATAACTGCTCCAGCTGATTCTTTATGCAGTTAAAAGCCTGCTGCAAGAAAGCCTTGTGCATGGCAAGTGGGGGATATGTTGGTACTACACATGAACAGATTGTCGACAAGATAAGATTTCAAGATGGAGATGAGTTTGCAAATTTAAACTGTCTACACAATCATATCTTTGAGCATAAAAAAACAGATATTGTCATTACAAAACATTGTAGTTTCACCAAAAAAACAAAACAAACTAATAACAATTTCACAAAAAAGCCAAAAGCACAACAATCTTCATTTTTAAAAAGATATTGTTCTTAATTTTTTTTAATTTTCTTGCTCTAATTTTATCCAATCCCTACATCACTTGTGCCCCTCCCAACAACTTGGCCTCTTTTTTCACCCCAACAACTTGATATCTTTTTCTACCATATGTCAACTACACCTTCATCCTTCAAGACCTGCCAAAGAAAAAAGAAATAGTCAAGTAAAATAATAAAATCATGGCATTTCATTTGCAAGTCATTTTTCTAACTCACCAAATTTATTTTCCATTAGACGTTGGTGATAAAGGTGTAGTTGGCAATTCTTGAATATTTACTGGTTCTTTGGAGCTAGATATTGATTATGCTAAATAAGCGAAAAAAAAGACCATTAACTACACATTATGTTATAGCACGAGAATAACTTCGGATACTATGGTAGATTGCTTACCATGAAATGGTTTTCATTGAAAGCATGATTTGCTATATTTTCTATCCCATGTGCTTGGTTTGGATAACCTTTTTGAGTGACACCCCACAGTAAGATCAAATTATTCTGTGTCATAAATAATATACACTAACTTAATAAACAACTTAACACACGAAATCAATAGAACAATAACAAAAGTCATTTTCATTAACTCACGTTACAAAAGTGCAATGTAGGGTACTGACTATCACTCATACCAACATTAGTAACTTGTTAACTTTGTGAATCCTACATTTGTTTAGGGCTATATATTAGGAACATTAGTTACAGTAACAATTAGTTTGAAGTATGAACACAACGAATATTTTTAAAACCAACTAGTTTATACCGTGATAATAATACTCTCTTGTGTTCCACTTGCATCAACAACTTCTCTATTGGGTGGACCATCAACAGAACTAACAACATCACTTCCAACCACTGGGGAATCCTGCAAGACATAAAGAATAATTATGAAATATTGTAAACATAAATTTATTACTTCACATACACAAATTATAAGGATTTTATTCAAACCTTCATTCATTTTTCTTCAAGGTTATGATTTCCAGGTGGTAAAGTCCTCTTTTTCTTTTCTTTTATTTTTTTCCTAACAACTTGCTCCATTTTAGATTGCTCCCTTTTAAATGATGGGCGTCCTTTGCTTCAAACTGCTAATGGAGTAAGTATCTTCTAACTCTCCTTTAATATATCATTAGTATCACAACTAGAGTTTTTTACGAACAACTAAGTTGGGAGTTGGTTGATAACTTCCACTGCTACCATTTTTTTGTAGATTCACCGTCAAATCATGTATCCAATCCATCACTTCCATGCACTTATCTTCAAATTCTGTTGACAGGTCTACATTCTCACTAAATGCATTGCACATTTTATCATATCGTAGTGTTTCTGGTGCGGTACTCCAACAATCATAACTGATTTTGACTTTTGTGTGGCATCTTTTCACATCCTTTCTCCATTGTCATAAGATGTAATTATCAAGAATTAAGTAAATCTTCTTACAAATTAACACTTTGATTGCATGTCTGCATAATATTCCCCTAAACTTAAACATGCAACAATTGCACTTCACCTCACAATCCTTTTCATCGAACCAAACCTTGAAATTTGCAGTCTTTGTTCTCCCTTCAATCATTCTATCCTCAATTACTTCATACTCTGAAGTCACACCATCAATTTTAGTTAAAGTTAAATCACAATACATCTTTCCTATCAATTCATTTTGGAACTCTTTAAACTTTGAAAAAGTATAAACACTTTGAACTTTTTTCTCCATATCATAATGACTTACACATAGGACCCGTGAAGAGGAAGACTTACAGTCTTCATGGGTCTCCTTTTCCACCTTACTTTTCAATGCATTCTCATATTGTTCCATAAATTGTTTCAAGGTAGTCTTTATGGCACCTGGAGCATTCCAAGACATGTATGCAAGCCAAGATTGAAATAACCAAGTAAACGTCTCTGTATCCTCATTGGAGATTAAACCACATCCAAGCAACGTCGATTGCCCATTATGGTTAACACCAACGAATGGAACAAATGACATGTCATACTTACTTGTTAAGTACGTTGTGTCAAATGTTACAACGTCACCAAATTCCTCATATGCTGCTCTGCTCCTTACATCCGCCCAATATACATCCTTAATCGTCCATCTTCATTCAAATCCATTGCATAAAAGAAATTTGCATTATCAGCTTGCATCTTCAAGAAGTAGTTTTGGATTTCCGTAGCATCTCCTTCTCCGAGTCGCAATCGCCTTACTTTCTCAATAAAATTTCTACAATCCTTCTCTAAAAATGACATATTCTCGTGTCCACCCGTTTTAACCACAAAAGAGTTGAAATTTTTATTTATTCTAATCCCAGCGCTGTCATTCAACTCAAGCCTTCGTTTTACATGTGGCTTCATTACTCTATTGCATCGAAAAAAGCAAGTTTTGCTTGGATTTATCTCATGGTTGTGATCAAGCATGACAGTGCTCAATCGCCACTTTCCCTCGGGGCATAAAACTGCTAGGACTTTAGCCTTACAACCTGTTTTTTGCTTGGATGTGGCTTGAGAGGATTTTTCGTAGTGCGTTATGATTTTCCTGATCGAGAACAAGCAACCGATATATATTTCAATTATCTGTCATCTGATTTTGTTAATGATCTTCTTTTAACTGGGAACCCCAATCGCTTCTCATAAGTTGTGTAATATTCAAAAAAATCTTCATAGTTATTAAACATCATCCCAACCTTGGGCTCTTCCACTTCGTCATCCATATTTACTACATTATCCATTTCAATTCCAACATTTTCTTCATTCGCGTGTATAGTACTTAAAGATTCCCTTTCCATCCTATCAAACACCAATAAAAATTAATAAAAAAAAAAATATTGGAACATATCATTTCTTTAAAGTAACCAGCAAAAGAAGAGGATATAAAAAAAATATTGGTTTAATTAACAATAAGGTTACAATATAATTATAATGATGATGATACAACTAATAATAGTGAATGACCCAAAAGTTTGCTATTTCACATTTATTCATGCCTCCACGGAAAAAAAAAGTTGACTGCATACATAGCTTTAGTTGAAAGGGAAAAAGAAAACCATCCAATCACGACATTTCATACATTTATGGCCTCCTTGCCATTGATGTATTTATCGGCTTTAGTGAGCATTTCGGCCATGGTGGCCTGAGGGTTTTTGGCTATCGAAAATAGGAGGTCCTTAGATTGGACTCCGAGTCCGGATATAAAGGTGGTAAGAGCGAATTTGTCGTCCACACTTTCTACCTTCAGGCACTCTTGGTTGAAGCGTTGCACATAGCTCCAAAAGGACTCGTTGGGCTTTTATTTGACGCTCAAAAGGTGGTAGGAAGGCTTCCTGTATGTCCTCACTCCGATGAAATGTGACACAAATTGTATAGATAACTCCCTAAAGGAGGAGATCGATGTTGGTTGCAACCTATTAAACCAAGCGATTGTCGACCCTTTGAGGGTGATAACAAAGCTCGGCAGCAGATTGGGTCTAGGTACCCCTGGAGTTCCATCTGATTTTTATTTCATGTGATCAACTGGATCTTTGGTCCCATCGAACGCCTCTATCGATGGCATCCGAAACTTCTGGGAGAAAGAAAAATTGAGGATCTTAGGAGCGAACGATGACTCGATTTGCTGGACTAGAGAGTCCATGGTGTCGGGAGTCTTCCCCTTAACCATTTCTTCCATGTTTTCGAGCTCTCATTGGAGCTCATGAAGTCTTTGCTCCCATAGGTGATCTATGGCTTCCGACTGGGGGTGGGGTCTGTCTTCTCGATAGGCGACTCTAGCTTGGCGATGGGCCTCATCTTCGTCATGTTCCTCTAGATGTCTCCTCTTGTTATTCTCTCTAGAATGGTTATGCTCATGGAGCTCTGTGACTCAATTAGGTGGGACTTGGTGTTCTTGATGGGAAACGTCATGTTGTGTCAGAGGTAGAGGAGGCTCCTGAGGTGCTGGCAGAAACTGCGGAAGCGGGTGTGCCTATATCCACATCATCAACTCTTGGTTCTGCTTTATCAGTTGCATCGTGGTTCAATGATAGGCTTCTAACTCATTGAGCGGAGTGAGGTCCACCGCTGAGGGGTGATTCTCTACGTCTACCTCGGGAACTAGAAGGTTCTTCGATAAGTTTTGGTGAACTTGAGGATTGGTGTGAGATTTACTCATGTTTCAAGTTGAAACCATCAAAATAAAAACTCAAAGAGATTATGATGAAAACCATTCCCACAGACGGCGCCAACTGGTGGTGCTCGAAAATAATGGCCCAAGGCCAGTCAATAAAGTTTTGGGGATTTTAGTAGATTTAGCTAATCAAGAGGTTAATCTTCAGAGAATAAAAGAGTGCAAAATATAAGTGGTTAACTTTAGCCAAAGTATTAAGATTNGGATTTAGCTTATCAAGAGGTTAATCTTCAGAGAATAAAAAAGTGCAAAATATAAGTGGTTCACTTTAGCCAAAGTATTAAGATTACATCCACTGTAATGGAGTCTCTTACTATACGAGATCGTATATTACTCAATCTTTGGTGAATACAATGGTCTTGCAAATATTGGGTCCTTACACGGAATATGTTATCTTTTCTTATATGCTATATTTTGGGATCAAGAGTGTAATGGGGATCCTGATTCTTTTGTTAGGTAACAATGCCTTATTTATATAGTGACTCTTCTAGGGTTTCCTGCTGCTCCTTCTTTTTCCTTGCTGATTTTGTGGGTCTTCCCGCCTATGTCCTGTAGCANTGGTGCTCGAAAATAATGGCCCAAGGCCAGTCAATAAAGTTTTGGGGATTTTAGTAGATTTAGCTAATCAAGAGGTTAATCTTCAGAGAATAAAAGAGTGCAAAATATAAGTGGTTAACTTTAGCCAAAGTATTAAGATTACATCCACTGTAATGGAGTCTCTTACTATACGAGATCGAATATTACTCAATCTTTGGTGAATACAATTGTCTTGCAAATATTGGGTCCTTACACAGAATATGTTATCTTTTCTTATATGCTATATTTTGGGATCAAGAGTGTAATGGGGATCTTNACACAGAATATGTTATCTTTTCTTATATGCTATATTTTGGGATCAAGAGTGTAATGGGGATCTTGATTCTTTTGTTAGGTAACAATGCCTTATTTATATAGTGACTCTTCTAGGGTTTCCTGCTGCTCCTTCTTTTTCCTTGCTGATTTTGTGGGTCTTCCCACCTATGTCCTGTAGCAACCTTTGTCATCCAGCTCCACTGTTCCCACGATCTCTGGATGGTTATGCGCACCAACGCCCTCTGCTCCAAGGAGTACGTGATTGTCATAGGTGTCAGAAGTGGTTCCTGTGTTCCCAAGACACGTGGTGCCACGGAAGTGATCTGGGACATATATTGGGCTAGGCTCTTTTATCTCGAGTCGTCCTTTGGCTAGGTGAAATTAGGACCAGGCCAGGCCTTAGGTTTCCTGGTGCTATTGGGCTTTACCATTCGGATTTGATCCACTCTGATTTTGGTGTGGACAGGCCGTGGACGCTTCGTTCGTGCCATTATGCAAATGAGGGTTTTCCTGGACCTGTTGGGCCTTTGGATCGTGGCGGCCCATACCCAATATCCCATCATCATCAGTTACGTTAAAAATTATATAATAAGAAATTTAAATTGTTTGTCTTGAATTTTTTGCGGCTCAAATTATTTGAGGATTATTGATCCAATCTTAATTGGACTTTCTCTAAAACTCTCATATCTCAGATAACTCTCTCTCTCTCTCTCTCTATATATATATATATATATCCCATACACCCAACTCTCATCTATAGTATAAAATAGGACATGCTTCATCAATAAGTCTATCTGACAGTCTCAAATAGATTCATCTAACGGCCACCGACATCCCTGTCAAAACCATTCACATTGCACTATATTTTTAAACACAGGTTACTCCTAGTACATATATAACTCTCTCATTTATCTCTCCCTCTTATCTTTTAAACGTTCAAATTGGGCTTTCTCTAAGACTCTTATCTTTCATATAATTCTCTCTCTGTATCTCATACGCCCAACTCTCATACGCATATAACACTCACATCTATTTCTCTTTCTCTCTTAGATATTTTAAACACACACTTTCCCTTCTATTTGTCTCTCTATCTCATACATACAACTCTTATACGTAACAAATAAGCAAATGGTCCCACTAAAATTAATAATCAACTTTTCATGTAAGCAAATAACTACTCGAGTGAGATTTACCATACCCACTTGGTGTTTTGTTATTAGTTGGTGATACCAAGTCAATAGTGTTGTGATAGTTCTATTTATATGGAAGATATGGTTAACAATATATTTCAGATCATTTTAAAAGAATTGATATAAATATTTTTGGGTGATTTTCTTTTTTAAGCTGGGAAATTACTTTCAACTTTTGTGTGTGTTATATAGTACTTTCATGTACGAGCAATGACTAGTGGTAAAATATGAGAAAATTAATCTATTAAGGTATAAATTAGGAATTTTAAAATATTTTTGGGGGTGTAAAGTGCAATTCTTCTCACAACTTTAAACCTTGAGACGGAGCGACCTGCACCGACTCTTAGACCATTCCCAAATTTCTCAATGGTAGGTGAATTGTTGTCAGCATCATCGCCGGTGACGATGGAAGAGATGACACTGATGGTGAAATGGAGCGAGACAGAGTAAACCATCAGAGCATGTGGCGACGTTAAGTGATTCAACAAGAACCTGATCAAATTATGTCAGCACAAAAACAAAAAATATTTCGCGATGAACTCAAGAATTTGTTACGAAAGCCTTTTACGGTGGGTTATTGCGAAAATTTTAATATATTATATTGACTCGTTCATGTTTTTGATCGTTTTTTCTCTATGATTGATATTCTATCTTTGCTATTTGACCCGTAAGATATTAGACGTACACCACGTATGTTGCATGTGCAAATTTTTTTTAAAAAATTTATGGATTACATATAAAGAATATAAGAGTTAAATATCATGTCATATTTGCCAAGCCTATTTTTGTATACTGTATCTTTTAATTTAAAAAATCACATTTTTACTCAAAAATAATTTAAGATTCATTCATGTAAACTCAAATACAAACTTCAAATTGTATTATTATTTTAAAATTTTGGCACAGACTTAATTTACTTTTTTGAATTTTATTAGATTAATCAAAACCAATCAGTCATAGACACATGATACTTGTTGCCCCGTTCTGTCAGGAGAACGATAGTTACCCAAGCCATTCCATTCGACCCCAAAAGGGGACCCCAGAAGCTTTTGACTGCTCACAGGAATCTATTTAAGCCGAGCAAAGGAAAGGGACTGACTTGGCACCCCTTGGCATATCAACAATGAGCATCCATGGGCAACTCAGTGTTTACCGCTCAGTGTGACTTAGGCCGCGATTACAAGAATGTCAGAGGAACATCGACAACAGAAACCAAGGAGACACCCTTGGTTGATAACAACTTAGACGCTCGACCATCGCAGTCACCTTGATAGGTGTATCTATTTGAGAGTAATCAAAGGAATTTCAACTAACAATTCATACTTAATAACCATGAAGCGTGATTCCATCCCCCTAAGGGGTCAAAATTCTCAGAAAAGGACATTGCGACCAATCATAAGGGGTATTAGTGAATGCTCGATCCCGAGGTTTTATTGATCATTAAATGCTCATCGTAAGCATATGTTCCAATCAAGAAAATAGTTAATCCTTGGGAGGGCAGAGGCTAAGAACATTAAATGCTTAATAAATGTTCGACGACATTCAGGATGCCAAGCATTGAATGCCATTAATGTATCCTCTTAAGGTCATGCATGCGGGATGTCAAGGATTGAAGCGGAGCAAGTGTTATGTTCGAGGCCTGCCCAATTGGTCGAGTTAAAGGGATATTCCAATTGTTTGAGGTACAAATCTGTCAGAAGCTTTCTTGCTAATATGGAGAATTGAATGACCTGGCCCAGCGCAGTGGTCATCCCCTGAAGGTATAAATAGAAGACTGATTCAAGAAGCAAAGGTACACAATCTGAACTCATCAATAGCCTTGTGTCGCACTTCCCACCTCAGAAACTGACTTTAACATCGGAAGGGGATCGCCGGAGATATTTCAGCATCCCTTCTAACCTTTCTTTGTGAGTGACAAATCGTTGGATCCAAGAATCCAAAGTCTTCTTTCAAGTGCAAGCTAGACTTTTGTTAATTATATATATATATATATATTATTTATTTATTTATTCAGTTAATAGAGTGTTTTTATGTTATTAAGCATTGAAGGTAAGTACACAAGAAGCAAAATGACATCAAAAATTAATGGAGCTTAGTTTTTTTCCTTTTCTCAAATGTTTTTCTCTATTACCATTATTTTGTTCTTCCTTCTTCTTCTTTTTTTTGGACCGTTCAGGCATATATTCACTTTGTCGTATACTGTCAATTAGACTATCATTTTGTCTTTGTGATTACAACAAATATATATTTTTTTAGTTGTTGGAACTGATACATCTTCTGAACTTTTATTTGTATGGCGGTAACTCTTTAGCGAGTACATAACATGTAAAGCGACATCATAAATGAATGACACTAAAGTGTTTCCTTTTTGAAGTGTGCTTTTCTCTATGATAGTTATAATGTTATACTTTCTTAAGTTGTTTCAGCCATTATGATACATCTTCTTTTTGTTGGTGTAGAGTTAACTAAATTCTCGTTTTGTTTTTGTGGCTGAATTTTTCTTGCATAATTTGGAAATGACCTTAAATTTATTACGACGAGCTTTTTAGGCTTACAGTTATGAAAAATGTGCCACGAAAAATTCACTTTTTTGCCACAAATTATGTTAGCACAAAAACTAAAAAAAAATCATGACAAACTTGAGAATTATCACAAAAGCTTTTTACGATGGGCTATTGCAAAATAATATATTGCCAAAATTGTAATTGATTGTATTTACTCAACTTGTCCATGCCTCTAATCTTTTTTCTCTATGATTGATATTCTATCTTTGTTATTTGACCCTTAAGATACTAGTCGTGCACCATGTGCAATTTTTTTTTAAAAAAAAATTGATGGATTACGTATAAAGAATATAAGAGTTAAATATCATGTCATATTTGCCAAGCCTATTTTTGTATACCATATCTTTTAATTTAAAAAATCACATTATTACTCAAAAATAAATTAAGATTCATTCATGCAAACTCAAATACAAGCTTGAAATGGTATTCTGATTTTAAAATTTTTGCAAACTTAATTTACTTTTGTGGATTTTATTAGATTATTTTGGCCAAACAACTTTTGTGGGATTCAGATTTTCATAACCTAGGAACATTGGTTGGCAATTGAATAATAAAGAACAAACTTAACTACTTTTAGATATTGATATTTATCTATATGTTTATTTGTCCTACCAAACAATTTTGGGGTCATTTCGGTTCGTCGGATCACTAATTCTAAAATTATTTATACCTCGAAAAGCCTTGATATAAGTTTATGTCTTGAAGAATTTGAATTGTCTTGTCCCCTATTATGTAGATATATATATATATCTCGCGTCTATTTGGCTTAGGATTTCTAATTGTTCTTCTTGTTGATCAGCTGCGATTCCATCAACCTAGGTCTTATTCATAAGAGATAACTTGTGAGAATACTGAAAACAAGACGGTTTACTAGCCCCCATAATATGTTTATACTTTTTGTTCAATCACACCATTTTGTTGAAGTGTGTACAAAATAACATATGGATCATATTTTTGCCAGCCAAAGAGTTATCAAAAACAAGAGATTTAGATTTACCACCGCCATCGCTTAGAAAAAAATTTAACATGAGCATAAAAAATATTTGCAATCATCTTTTCAAATTTGATGCAGCAAAGAAGCACTTTTGATTTACATTTGAGAGGATAAGACATAATGGGCTACATCATCAACAAACAAAACATAAAAACGAAAACTATATATAGATTCGATAGGAGCCAATCTCCAAGAATTTGAATGAATCTTTAATAATCGGTTTATTAGGAATATAATCGCTTAAACTAAAAGACAAACAATCTCACTTGTCAAGTTGACAACTTCCACAAGGATGATTGTTCAGACTACCAGAAGACTCAAACGAAATTT
>CAUOFW020003136.1:668995-690117 GCA_963454935.2 Ilex paraguariensis
AAGGCTTCTTGGCATGAGGATGTTGTTGGGATTTAAAAGGGCAGAAGCTGAGTAATCAGCTGGCTAAGATCAGTGAAAAAAATGAGAGAGAGAAAAGTGAGAGTAAAGCTTAAAGGAGGAAGAGAAATCTATGCACCCACACCTCCACTTGCAAACCATTTTAGGGTAAGACTTTTGGTAGCTTACAGGATCTATTGTTCAAATTTCAGACATTGTCGTGGTCAGATTTGACAAAATCATCAAACCCTAGATTGAAGTTTTAGGTTGATTTTGATGTGTCTTTGAAAAACGATGTCTTAGGCTCAGTGTTGGCCCATGCACTAGGCCATTAAGGCAATTGCCTAGGGCTTCCTGGGACAAAAATTTTGGGGTCCAAACAAAATTTTTGTATAATTTTATTAGACTTATTTTTTGTAATTTGAGAACCATTAAATTAATAAGAGGAACTAACATTGAATAAGTTTATTACAAATCAAATAACCACAATTTACTAGGTGTCAAAATTAGATCCCTAGATTAAATACAAGTAATAGTATTGTAAAATTGTTTGAATTTCTTATAAAAACATTTAAGGCCCTAAAGTTCAAGCTGAAGTGTTTTGATGATACTTAGAAGAAATTCCAAAGTTTGAGCTCAGGAGTTGAGGTCAGGAAGAGAGATCAGCGGAGAGCTCTCGAGTTCAGAGGTCTAGACAATGGGATCCCTCCACCTGCACCATAAAGAAAGTGGGTGGAAGATAGCTAGCAACCACAAAGCGCCCCCTCAACGGCTGTAAGCGCCAGTCTAGGTGCAAGATCCTCAACTATCCAAACCATCTCCTGAAATCAAGTGAGCTATGACAAAGGAAAGGCGAAGATCTCGCCACCTACCCCATAGAATTAGGAACTAGGCTATAAATAATGTACAATGTCCTCATTACGGGGCAAGCAACNAAGGCGAAGATCTCGCCACCTACCCCATAGAATTAGGAACTAGGCTATAAATAATGTACAATGTCCTCATTACGGGGCAAGCAACCAAAGTTGTACCAAGAATACTGTGTAATCCTCTCATAATCATCAATATAGATCCCAAGAGCAAAAGACTCTATTAAAGAATGGATTAGCCGAGCTCTCGAGCTGGTGAACCACTATAACTCTTCTATGCAACATATCCCTTATCCCTTAATCATTGCATTATTCTCACGAGCCTTGTACCTCATATCAAACCCTTTTATTTATATATATATATAAATTTTGCTCAACTACGTTTTGCACACCCTCATGTTTTATCTTTGCCCAATGTTTATGGTATATGAAANTATATATATATATAAATTTTGCTCAACTACGTTTTGCACACCCTCATGTTTTATCTTTGCCCAATGTTTATGGTATATGAAAAATATATGTTCTCACCTAATAAAATATTTTTCTATCTTATTATCAAAGCAAATTGTTTAATTCATTGTCTATCAACTAATAGTTATAAATTATAACTTTATATTTTTTTTAATTAAATTTGTGGTTACTTCAAATTTAGGATAAATTTATGCTGAATTATTTTTTTAAAGCGTGTACAAATAACTACATAATAGAGTGCGTAGAAGTATCCCACCATCTGAAACTAATTGTAGCCATAGTTGTCTTGCTAAAATTTATTTGTTAAAACATTTTTTTTTGGTTTTCTGCAGTATTAAAACATGCTCCACATATTCCAATATCATTTAACTCACACAAATTTTAACTTTTACATTTGTTTTGAAAAATTCATTTTATTTGCTAGTCTAAATTTTCATTCTCTTTCTCTTTATCTTCAATAGATAATTATCTTAATTATATTTGATTGAGGATTCGACTTTTGTTAATTGAATTTTAATGTATAAAACTTGAATTCAAAAATTCAATTAATATTTTGAATCTCAACAAATAAATAAATAAATGGGTTAATTGCACTAGAGGTCTCCAAAGTATGAAGTTTGTCTCATTTTGGTCTCCAATATTTCAATTGCATCATTTTGGTCCCTAAAGTATTGAATATGCTTCGATATGGTTCTTTAAGCAGACAGTGTCCGGATTGCTAATAATTTTTTTTCACAAACTTACTACATGATACTTAAATGTGGACAAAAAAATAATTTGTTTAGCTCTTGACCAAATTTTTACTCAAATTTTGGTTAAATACCTACTTCAATTACACAGTTTTGACCATGAGCTATCCAAATTTTAGTCAAAAACTACCCATATTACACATTTGTTTTGCCAAGAGCCACCCAAATTTTGTTTAAGAGCTATCAAAATTATTTTTTGTCCATATTTAGCTATTGCATGATAAGTTTATGATAAAAAATCGTTAGCAATTTGGACGTTGTCTACTTGAAGGACCATATAAAAACATATTCAATACTTCAGGGACTAAAATGATACAATTAAAATATTGGGGATCAAAATGAGAGAAATCTCATACTTTAGGGACCTATAGTGCAATTAACCCTAAATAAATAAAAATATTTAATTTTTGATAATTGTTTATATTATTGTAAAATATATTAATAGGGCCTAATTTAAAAGTTTTGGCAAGGCCCCTAAATATGTTGGTTGCCTTTGCTTAGCAAAGAGGGACCATGTCCAATGTTTTGGGATCAAGGATTCCAGTTGTACACTTTATTTGAAAAAAATTGGCTTTGTTGGTGAAAATTAGAGCTTTAGGTTTGTTCTCATGAAAATAAAATTTTCAGCTTAACTTTGAGCTCGTTTTTTTGGGTTTTTGGGAAGGATTTGCACAACCCAACACATAGATATGAAAATAGGTTGAAAAAGGATAAGAATGGCATTGGAATCACTCAATTTGGTCGAGAAACAAAGGAAAACCAGGGGTTGGAAGTGGAGGTGGATAAAGAAGAAAGTAAGAGAGGAGGGGGTGGAGGAGCAGCCCATCCCAACGACGCACGAGGGCGAGTAGGGTGGCTGTTGGGTCTATGGTTAGTCCCGTAGAATTCCTCTTCTCTCAAGATTTCCAACGATGGGTGGTTTGCCAAAATTCAACATCGTTTGTGAATTATACCAAAAATAACCATTTTACCCTTTATTGGATTCAGCTTCTATGACTGAAGTATTTTTTAACCAATCCAAGTTTATTGCTATGTTTTAATATGTATTAGGGACTTGTATTTGTATTGCCTTTAAAAATTTTGATTGTTTTGATTTTTGACAGTTGTTTGGGTCGCTAATTTACACGAGGGGTATGTTACATCGTTTATGTTCCATTTTGATAAATTTTATGGATGAATAAGATTGGGTTGATACTATGATGATTTGGAATCTAAGAAAAATTGCTAATTGTTAAGTTGTTAAGCTATTGTCGTGAAATTGATTTAATGAATCTAGTTTATGAAAAATATTGTGCATACAAGGTTGAGCGGAAGAGGGCTTATGGGTAGCAATGAGTCTGTAAAGGATTCACGGGTTCATTCATCGGTTCTGGTAGCCCTACAACTTTTGAGCTTGGTTATTGTTTGAAGAAGGGAGTGTATCTTCTTTGAGGTGTGAGTTCCAAAAAATATTTGTTTGATTGAAACATTGATATGTCTGTGGACCCAATGTGGTCTTTAGGATTTTGTTCCCTAGTATTGCGCAACTATGATTTGATATTTGGGTACATGACAGTACCAGTTGTTGATTTTTAACTATTTTAGTTTTGAAATCATTTTGAGGTAGCATTATATATGCTCAAATGAGGTTTTAAATCTCAATCATTGAAATGCTAAGACATTTTCACACATTGTTCATTTAGAAGTGAATTAACTTATTAAGTTGGTTGATGCTCATCCTATGCCAGTTTTTTTCTTTTAGTATTAAGAAGTGAAATGTTGGACATGGTGTTTGAAAGAAAGTTTGGAGTATCTTTATGTCATTTGCACATGTTTATATTTGAAGTTATACATTTTTAGAAAGATGTACTGCTAATATTTTACAAATTTGATATTCCATTTGACACAATTGCTTATAATCACATACCTATACCTCGATTTGATTTGAAATAGTATCATTTCAGGTTAAAAACATTGAATAGCATGCTCGAGTTACTCGGGGCATTACAAAAGTTCGGTATTAGAGCAAATTGTTTATCTTTTGAAGTTGTGAGTAATGTTTAACTTGGGGGATTGAATGGGCCTGCCAAGGTAATGTAAGTTGCAATTGAATTGATGTGTCATACCAGAGCTACTCATTTTATTGGAAGTTATAACAATTATTACTTGTTGAGGCTATTTGTGCTTGGATTTGCATGTGTTGGGTCGGGGCATGATAAAGTGGTATTAGAGCAAAGGTTACAGGTCATATATTAGTTGTACCTATGGTACTTTATATAGCTATTTGTGGGATTAACTCGAATTCTATAGGAAAATGAAATTTCAGGATTACTTATACATGGACTACCTAGACCTTCGATATACCAATACCATGGATACATATGAGGAATGAGTTAGTACAAAGTTTATAAGGCTATTGAAAGAGAATATTTTGGGTGTAGCGGATGTTTGGTTGTTCATACCACCTCAAAACCAACAAATATTACTGCACCACCAGTTGGTTTCAATCATTAAAACAAATCNTGTTCATACCACCTCAAAACCAACAAATATTACTGCACCACCAGTTGGTTTCAATCATTAAAACAAATCAAAGAGCCCTCAGTATGGAGCAAAACTCGGAGTGTTACCAATTACTTCTGAATGTGATGGCTGAATAGAAAGCAAGTCATTGGCCTTTTATTTGGGCAGGTGAGAGGAGTGTAGTGGAGGGCCCAAGTGATTTAGGTACCAACTTGTGGGCAGATGAAGTTAAAGGAGATTTGGTTACAAATTAGTGGGAAGATAAGGGTGAAGGGGTGGTTGAGGAGGAGTCTAGGGAGACTCCGGATGACTAAATTAAAATTTTTATGTGTGATAAAGTGTGTATATAGTGGGTGGTAACTATGTAAAATATGTGTTCCTGGCTAATTGTGTGCAATGTGAAAATAAACAAGTGTACCATGACATGTGTATATAGCTAATAACCTGAATATGTGAAAAGGAAAGGGTTGTGTTAGTTGGTATTTTTTTGTATTTACTATTCGTTGATATGTTTGTAGTTGAAATTTATAGACAATAAATATGTGGGATGCGTTAGTGCAAAATGAGTGATACGGAACAAGCGGACCATGTGAACTAGATAATTACACTAGAGGCTCATCGAGTCGTAAATGAAAAAATCATTGAAGTGGCCGAAGTTGGGGGAGGTTTTACTTCTTATAGTAAAAAGAGACTAGGGTCTCCATTGCATGACACATATGTATGAAAGGGGGAGTTGTATAGTAAAGGATCCAAGGATGCATAAATAGCTGGATGAGGGTGATATGCTAGGTTGGGTAAAGGTTGAACCTGAACTTGAAAGTTCTTAGTTTTTGACTGGGGCAGTAAGCAAATTTTCAAGTGGTAAGGAAAAATTGTCAAAGGAATAAAACCAAAGGATCATCAGTGATGATGCACAAATTGGACTATGCACAATCAAATCAGTTGATTGTGTGGTGCAAAATAATTAATGAAATAGTTAATAATAAGAGACAAAGATTGGGTGGTTGGGCATAGGTGACCTAACCAATGAAGATGGCAACGGTGGCCAGAAAACTCTATTAATGAGACAATACAAGGTAGTAGGGGGAGAGAGAGAAAGAGAGAGAGAGAGAAAAAAAAAAGTACACTCAAGGTGAAATGTGTGAGACCTGCTCCCATGTGTAGAGAGTTTACAATTTATAGGCATAAAACCCTAGTTGAGGCGGTGATGTGAAGTTCAAACTACTAATTTATCAAGGAGGATAACTACAATTGGGGATGAGCATTCTATTGGAGTAATGACTATCCAGATGATTTCTCTCCTACATGCGTTGACTCTTTTTTGACCCTTGGACTTTGGACTAGACTGAATGCATGAGCTAAACTTAGTTTGCCTTTTGGTGGTTTGGGCTTAACCCATGAATTTAGCCCAGGCTTGTTCTAAATCTGGGTTCGTCATTTACCCCAATGCCCCAAGCCCTAGTAATGACACTGGGGTTGAGGGTATGAGTGAGCTCCTTCATTTAAGTAGACCAAGATATCTTATTCCACTCATTGGTTTTTTCTCTTCAACTTTTCTCTCTATTGCACTTTCGGAGTTTATTTCTTTATTTGGTACCATTCTTGGAGACCCACTATGCTAGCAAACAAATTTCTCTATTGGGTCTCCCTCTTTCTTGATTAGAACTAGAGCAGTGCCATTCCTTTTCTTCTTTCCACAAGCAACAAACAGAGGATGAAAGAGGCACGGACACTTATGTCCGAGGAGATGAAGATGTTTTGGCGAGTGGCGCCTTGGAAAGGGAGAGAAGCTTGGGTAGCGCCAAGATAAATCCGGGTGTCGCTAAGGGAGACGCGAGCCTGGGCAACGTTGGAGCAAGGTTGGGCGGCACCAAGGGTAACACCGGAGAGCTGGGTGATGCTAGGGGAGGCGTGAGGCTAGGTGGTGCCATACACAGGTGATTCCGTGATTGATAGTTCCATGGTGCAGGCTCTCTATGTCACTAGGATGACAACTTCCCCTCTTCCTAAGAGGGCAAGATCTGATGCCCCAGTGCTTCCCATTTGAGGTCTGATGGCCCTATTATTTCTTGGAAGGTGGGGTCTGATGGTGTCCTTGCTTCTTCTCAACATGTGACCTATTTGAGTCCTAGGGTTAATCCTAGGACTACTTTAGAGATTAAGCCTCCTATGCAAACTTCACTAAGACCGGAGCTCCGCATAATTGTCCTGCTTTCAGTAGTGGTCCAGTATCCATGTTGTGGGACGTGAATTTGGCCAAAGAGCATCTTTGGAGGTTTGTGACACCCTCGGATATTAGAGAGGTCGGTTCTCGGGGTCCAGAGGGTATCATCGATACCTCGATGGAGAGCTTTGGTATGGTACCCTTCTTTCCTGTGCAACCTTGTCTTTTGTATGTTTTGGTCATACTGATATTTGCTTTTGGATATTCACAGATGACTATGGATTTTTTGTGCCTTTTTTCGAGGACGCTCAAACTTGATGTGGTTTTGAGAGCCTTGGCGAACGAGAGAAGGGCACACCAGGCTGCTAAGGAGCAGTTGAAGTTGGTTCATGAGAAAAATAGCACCTCTTGAGGCCAAGCTTTTGGGAGATTGAGGCGGCTTGCATGAGAGTAGAGATAGAGTAGGGCCGAGCTTCTGGCGGCTCGTGAGAAAATCGCTATATTGGAAACTGGGGCTGCTTATGTGAGAGTAGAGACAGAGTGAGGCTGAACTTTTGACGACTCACGAAAGAGCCGCTAAGTAAAGACAGAGTGAGACCGAGCTTTTGGAGACTCGTGAAAAAGCCGCAAAGTTGGAGACTGAGGCTGCTTTTGTGAGGGTAGAGGCAAGTGAGGCCGAGCTTTTCGCAACTCGCAAGAGAGCCATTAAGTTAGAGATTGAGACTGCTTGCGTGAGAGTAGAGGCAGAGTGATGTAAAACTCGGGTAAATTTAAATTTTTATAAAAAAAATGGCAAAATGGTAAGTAGCAACTACAGTACAGGTTGAAAATCTAATTTTTTTTAGAACTCGGATAATAAAATGGACCTCACCATTGAATTTGTATCGTGAAATCTAGTTACGCAACCAATTTTTGTTAAATTTTGAGACAATGAAAATTTTCACGTTTTATGAGGCGATTGAGTGTCGCATGACCTAAAAATGAGACGTGGAATTAAATTTTAAAAATTAAAAAATAATTTAAAGGTAATTCAAATAAAAATATTTTAAACTTGAACCGAAACGAAATTTAATTGTTTCGGAACCAAATCGAACCCGGGAATGGAGGGCGTGTGGTGCAACGAGGACCAAGTATCTAAGGGGTATAAACAGGGGAGAAAATCAGATTTTCTCCCCATACCCATCATATTTTCAAAATTAGAGAGGAAGAGAGGGAAAAAAAGAGGATTCTCCAACTTTTTTCTACGATCTACTGCCTTACGTTGATCGAAATTCTTTGGGCAAAAACCAAAGTTCATCTACATGACAAAGGCTACTCCTACATACCAAAAATCAAAGGTTTTGATGAAGAACAAAAAATGTAATTTTGGAGGAAGCAAGGATTAGAGCTTGTTACTGGTCTTGAGAGTTTTATACTGTTGTTTTACGCTTCAAGAGGTAGGGTTCTTTTCTTAAATGAGTTTATTTTCAAGCTAGGGTTCCATATGATATGGGTAGTATGACTGGAGATGAATTCTCTTGTTTGATGTACTACTAGTGTAACTAGATTATGGGAAATGAGTATAAAAATATGGTAAACTAATTCTAGCACAAATTGAGTTTGTATAAATTATTTGTTTGTAATTTCTTGAGATATATGATGAAATTAAACATATTATGTGTTACATGATTTTATTGCCTTGAAAGTGTTTGGTTAAATGCCTATGTAGATTGAATGTGTTATTAGCATTGAAAATGTTATAACATGCTTGGGTATTGATAATAATTAAAATCAATTCTAGCATGAATTGAGTTTGTAGAAATTACTTGTTTGTTATTTCTTGAGATATATGAAGAAATTAGGCATATTATGTGTTACATGATTTTATTGTCTTGAAGGTGTTTGGTTAAATATTTATGTGGATTGAATGTGTTATTAGCATTGGAAATGTTATAACATGCTTGGGTATCGAGAATAGTTAAAATCAATTCTAGCATGAATTGGATTTGTAGAAATTATTTGTTTGTGATTTCATGAGATATATGATGAAATTGAACATCTTATGTGTTACATGACTTTATTGCCTTGAAGGTGTTTGGTTAAATGCCTATGTGTATTGATTGTGTTATTAGCATTGATTTTGTAATAATATACTTGGGAGTTGATGTTGGTATATGCACATGATATATTGACATTGAGGTTAATGATGGTTGTTATATGCTTGTGATGTAATTTACCATAAAAAAAAAAGGTTGTTGGATATTAAATTGTTCATGATGTGCACATGACATATTGAATATAGTTAAGAATTATAATTGTACATTTATATTGCAAATGCACGGGTAGAATTACATTTGTGGGCATTTGACATGAGTGTGGGTGTGTGTGCATGTTTTTGAATCAAACACCATTTTTAGTGTTCACGGCGTACACCCGGGAAGGTTGGACCTAGGTCCGACTGGGTTGCATGGTTGCATAAAAAACTTGTGTTAGGTATAGCAAGAAGGGCTAGATACTCAACCGGGTGCAAGACCCGGTTACTGGATTTTATACTTCCAACAATGCAAGTCCAAAAAAGTGTAATAGTGTACGGAACTGGCGGTGAGATTTGAAAATCTAAATACCCAATAAAAGACACAGGTTTATTTTAAAAAGGTCATTAGATGTGTAATATTAATGGCGGAGGCTTGGAATGTCCGAATTCATACGCATGACATTGCATGTGTTGAGGTAGCCAGTAAATGTTCGGGTTGAGTTGTGTGTGTGAGTCTCATCTTATATCAGGGTCGGGTTGAGTTGCGTGTGTGAGTCTCATCTTATATTATAGCATGACATTGAAGATTCCATTGTTGAATTGAATATTCTTGAATGGAGTGATTGTTGCTTGTGAATTGCATGTGAACATTTCATATGCATTTAGGTTAGGAAGTAGCATCTTTAGAAAATACCCTATTAAGCGTGGCTGACCCTTTATGGGGACAATATTTCAGGTGTAGGACATGCACCGATGGACGGTACTCATTCGGGCTCTCATTGATGAAGAAAAGCCGAAATGTGGCTTTTAAACTATACTTTTGTAAAACTAAGATGTAAATTAGTTTTTGGTCGTATAATGTATGTAAAAGATTGTAATCGAACTCATATGGACTATGTTTAATGAAAAATTGTATGTTGTTATGTGAGTATGAATAAATGGACCTGGTGTGGTCAATGTTGTATGATTGCACATATTACGTTTTGAGTAGAACTTCTTGTATAAAAGAGACTTTGTCCGAATTTTGTTAAGTTATGGATCCTGATAAATGGGGCATAACGGTGTGGTATCTAGTTGCACAGTATCTATGAGTATTTCGCGGGTTAATGGGTGATCAACGAGTTGACAAAGGACCTCCGATTTTTGGGGCATAATAGCTTGATATCAGAGCCAAAGTTCTCGATTTACCTAGGACTTGTGAGGCATGAGTCTAGACCATTGCATCCATTGAGCAATACATGTTATGTCCTTTAAATACTACATGTTATTTGCTTTAAATGCTAGATGTTATGTGTTATGTGTTATGTAAATAATATGCATGGTTAAATGTATATGAAAAATAGACATTAGGGTTAGAGAACATAATCTTGGGGGTCGAAAAAAGAAAAGGAACGGGACAGTTCAGGGTGTTGATGTCTACTCGTAAGTGGCACACGCACTACTAGTGAGACAAAGAGAGAAATCTCAATGTCACGACTTTGATCCCTATTTTGGGATACAAAGTTAGTGCTCTTTTGCTATTTGAAAAGTCATTGCATGTGAGTTTTCCCCTAGGAACTAGGGTATGCATTGATCAGATATATCAGGGTTGTGAGCTAGAGATCTCAAAAATTCTATTCACTATAGACCTTAGGGTCATGGACTTGTTGGAGTTTGATGTCATCCTTGGATGGATTGGTTGGCGACACACTAAGTCGTCATTGATTGTGAACGGAATATGGTCATTGCTTGTACATCGGAGGGTGTTTGTTTTAAGTTTCAAGGGGAGAAACATGATATTTTACCCCAAANACGGAATATGGTCATTGCTTGTACATCGGAGGGTGTTTGTTTTAAGTTTCAAGGGGAGAAACATGATATTTTACCCCAAATAGTGTATGATTCCCATTAGCACAGACAGTTGACAGGTTGACTGGCAAGCCTTACCTTGGAAGAAAAGGTGAGACAAGAATTGGGTCTACCTTGGGTGGTTTGTGAGAATGAGGATGTTTTTTTGGATGGACTAATGAGATTACCTCCACATTGGGATGTAGACTTCACCATTGAGTTGCACCATGGTATATTGTCCATTTCTATGACTCCGCATAGAATGACAACGGTAGAGTTGCAAGAACTCAAGGTCCAATTGCAAGAATTGATAAACAAGTGCTTTATTAGACTGGGTATTTCACCTTGGGGTGCTCTGGTGTATAGACTACTGGCAGAAGAGCTATGCCGACAGACGGCGGCGATCTCTAGAGTTTGAAGTTGGAGATCATGTCTTCTTGAAGGTTATGCCTGAGAGGGGAGTGGTCAGGTCCAAAAAGTGGAGAAAGCTTATGTCGAGGTATATCGGGTCTTTCGAAATACTCGAGTGGGTTGGTACAATCCATTATCAGTTGGCGTTATCGCCAAATTTATCAGGTGTTTATGCAGTGTTCCATGTCTCCATGCTTTGGAAGTATACTCCAGATTCGACACATGTGGTGGATTGGGGCAAGCTAGTTGTTGATGCAAATGGGACCTTCAAGGAGGGACCGGTGCATGTCATGGATAGCCGAGAACAGGTTTTGCGAGGCAAGACCGTGAGACTGATAAAGGTGTTGCAGCAGCACCGAGGTGTGGAGCAGGCGACATGGGAGCGTGACGACACTATACATACCAGTCATTTGTTCTTGTTTGGGGATGGAGGTACATTCTTGCAATCATTCAATATTATATGACTATTACATATGCATGTGGTGAAATGTGCATGTGTGTTTGAATTTCGAGGAAGAAATTTTTTTTAAAGGGAAAAGAATGTAAAATCCGAATAAATTTAATTTTTTATGAAAAAGGGTAAAATGGTAATTAATCATTATAGTATGAGTTGAAAATCTAAATTTTTCAAAAGACGAAACGGATCTCAACGTTGGATTTGTCTTATGAAATATAGTTATTCAGTCAATTTTCGTTGAATTCTGAGGCAGTTAAATTTTTTACGTTTTATGAGGTGATTGGGCATCGCGTGATCTAAAAATGAGACGTGGAATTAAATTTCAAAAATTAGAAAATAAATTAAAGCTACTTCAAATAAAAATATTTTGAACTTCAATCGAGACAAAATTTAATTATTTCGAAACGAAATAGGACCCAGGAATGGGGGACGTGTGACGCAACAAGGGCTAAGCATCTAAGGGGTATAAATAGGGGAGAAAATCAAATTTTATCTCTATACCCATCAGATTTTTGAAATTAGAGAGGAAGAGAGGGACAAGAAAGGATTCTCCAACTTCTTTCTACGATTTACGACTCTATTTTGGTCTGAATTCTTCAGACCAAGAACTAAAGTTCATTTACACGATAAGGGCTATGCCTACGTACCAAAAATTGAAGGTTTTGACAAAGAACAAAAATGGAATTTTGGAGAAAGTAAGGATTAGAGCTTGTTTCAGGTTTTGAGACTTTTCTACCATTGTTTTATGCTTCAAGAGGCAGAGTTCTTTTCCTAATTAGATTTATTTTTAACTTAGGATTTCATACGATATTGGTAGCATGACTTGAGATGAATTCTCTTGTTTGATGTATTCCTAGTGTAACTAGATTATAAGAAATGAGTATAGAAATATGTTAAACTAATTCTAGCATGAATTAAGTTTATAGAAATTACTTGTTTGTGATTTTTTGAGATATATGATGAAATTTGGCATATCATGTGATATATAATTTTATTGACTTGAAGGTGTTTGATTAAATACCTATGTCGATTGAATGTGTTATTAGCATTGTAAATGTTATAATATGCTGGGGTATTGAAAATAGTTAAAATCAATNGCCTATGTGGATTGAATGTATTATTAGCATTGTAAATGTTATAATATGCTGGGGTATTGAAAATAGTTAAAATCAATTCTATCTTGAATTGGGTTTGTAGAAGTTACTTGTTTGTGATTTTTTGAAAATGTTATAACATGCTTGGGTATTGATGATAATTAAAATCAGTTTTAGGATGAATTGAGTTTGTAGAAATTACTTGTTTGTAGTTTATTTAGATATATGATGAAAATTGGGCATATTATGTGTTACACAATTTTATTGCCTTGAAGATGTTTGGTTAAATGCCTATGTGAATTGAATGTGTTATTAACATTGAAAATGTTATATCATGCTTTGGTATTGAGAATAGTTAAAATCAATTCTAGCATTAATTGAGTTTGTAGAAATTACTTGTTTATGATTTCTTGATATATATGATGAAATTGAGAATATTATGTGTTACACGATTTTATTGACTTGGAAGTGTTTGGTTAAATGCCTACGCGGATTGAATGTGTTATTAATATTGATTTTGTCATAACATGCTTGGTAGTTGATGTTGGTATATGTACATGATATATTAACATTAAGGTTAATGATGGTGGTTATATGCTTATAATGTAATTTACCATGGAAAGAAAGGTTGTTGGATATTGAATTGTTCATAATGTGCACATGACATATTGAACATAGTTGAGAATTGCAATTGTACATTTACATTGCATATGCACAAGTGACATTACATTCGTGGACATTTGACATGAGTGTGGTTCTTATTTTTGAATCAAACATCATTATTTGTGTTCGAAGCATGGACTCTAGAAGGTTGGACCTAGGTTCAGCTGAGTTGTATGGTTATATGAAAAACTTGTGTTGGATATAGTAAGACGGGCCAGATACTCTCTTAGGTGCAAGACCCGGTTATTGGTTTATACACATCCAACGGTGCAAGTTCAAAAAAGTGTAACAGTGTATAGAGCTGACGGTGAGATTCCAAAATCTGAATACTCAACAAAGACACATGATTTATTTAAAAAGGTCATTGAACATGTAATCAATAGCAAGGGCTTGGAACACCTAGATTCATACGCATGACATTGTTTATGTTGAGGGAGCCGATAAAGGCTCGAGTTGAGTTGTATGTGTGAGTCTCATCTTATATCATGACATAACATTGAGGATTTCATTGTCGAATTGCATATTTTTGAATTGTGTGATTGTTGCTTGTGAATTGTATGTGAACATTTCATATGCATCTAGATTGGGGATAAGTCTTTTTAGGAGATACTCTATTGAGTGTGACTCACCATTTATGGAGACAAAATTTCAGGTGTGGGACATGCACTGGTGGGCGACTCTCATTTGTGCTCTCATTGATGAAAAAAAGTTGAAATGTGGCTTTTAAACTATGCTTTTATAAAATTAAGACGTAAATTAGTTTTTGGACATGTAATATATATAAATGATTGTAATCGAATTCAAATGGACTATGTTTAATGTAAAATTGCATGGATAAATAGATTTGGTGTGGCCAATATTGTATGATTGTATATGTTACGTTTTGGGGGTAGAGCTTTCCGTACAAGGAGACTCTATCCGAATTTTTTTATGTTATGGATTCCGGTATATGGGGCATAACGACGTGGTATCGAGTTACACGATATTCACGGGTATTCCGCGTGTTGATGGGTGATCAATGAGTTGACGAAGGATCCCCCATTTCAGGGGCGTCACCAGTGAAGTCGAGTTTTTGGTGAATCGTGAGAGAGCCGCTAAGCTGAGGACTGAGGCTATTTGCATGAAGGCAGAGGCAAAGTGAGGCCAAACTTTTGGCGACTCATGAAAGAGCCGCTAAGATGGGGACCAAGACTGCTTGCGTGAAAGCAGAGGCATATTGAGGCTGAGCTTTTAGTGATTAACGGGAGAACCGCTAAGCTAGAGACTAAGGTTGTTTGTGTGAAAGCAAAGGCAATGTGAGACCGATCTTTTGGTGATTCAGGAGGCTCTCTCCCAAGAGACAGAGAGGACAGTGAGGGTAGCTAGAGGGCGCTGGTAGGACAGAATCGACAATGCATGGGCGTCGAGTGCAGGAGGCAAGGTCGCCTGATGTGCCAGGAGAGGTGACACTGGACACCAAGGGCATTGCTAGACTAGCGGTGCATGTGATGCGGGTGGTGTGCCCAGGCGGGTAAGGAGGCAGGCGCTAAGACAAGGACGCACAGACATGTGGGTTTGCTGGCGTTGGTTTTGGGTGGGGTATTAGAAAATCATGAAGAAAATCCCATTTTCTATTTGTTTTAACCTAACCCAAATTTTATATTTTCTCTCTTATTTCTCTATGCACACGCCATTTTTTATTCAATAATAATAAGTTTGACTCTTTAAAGATAGTGTTAATTTTGGCTCTCTATTTTAATCTACATTAATGTAAAATTTATTTAAAATTATTTTTTTGTGGTTGTTTCTCAAAAAAATTGTGTCATATTAGAGTATCTTAGAGTTCATTAGTAAAAAAATGCCTGCTATTTCCAAATCAGAAAAAGTTGAGCACGTTGAAAATTTTTATCCCGTGATCTTCATGAGATGAGACATGGAGACATCATGGACCACCAATCCTTTTTTGTTTTTTTGGGTCAGTATGTACCACCAAATTCAAAACCCGAAGTTTATTCAATCTAATTCCGAGGTGACTCACACCTAAATTTCGATGAAATGGCAATTCTAAAATTGTAAATTCGAATCTGTGTCCACGTTAAGGGTGGTAATTTGAGGTACCATACAATAGAGCAGTCAAAGAATGAATCTAATCATGAATTTTCTTTGCGCCTTATCTACTCATCTTGGTATTTATAAGCCATAGCTCACTTCGACGTTTCCAATTTTCCATAGAATCTCTGGATCTTTGCGTATAGATAACCGTAGTTGTTAGAGTCTCTCCGGTCACCGAGGATGATCGCCTGCACAATGAGCGATTGCTGTTCATTTTGCAGCATTTGTAGCCTCCTCTCAAAGTCTTTTATTCCCTATTTAACATAACACGGACAAGAACGCAATACAAAATTAATAGATTAATATTGTCTTATTATTGACATGCACATAAAATGACACAATTCATTAATGCGAATGATCAATTGATTGGATTAATGTCAATCTCAAAATGATGCAAAATATATATATATGTTTTTTTCATTTCTTTATTAGATATTGCATGAAATTTTGTAGGCGTAGAGGATATTTTACTTTGTTTTAATAGCGTGACAATCAAGAGGATTTTTAATTTATAGTGAGTCTATGGATGATGGGTTTGATTGAGAAAGAAAGTAGAGATAGTTATAGATTTCTTGTTCACGGGTTATTCATAACCATCCGAATATGACAAGGTTAACATAAAATCTAGTTAGGGATAAGACATTTGACGTAATTAATTAAAATAATTGAGTTAAGATTGACAAAGTATTCAATACAAACTTAAAATAAAATGATCCAAATATAATACCAAATTACATGGTTTCCATCCTTAATTGGAATATTATGTAGTTTAAAATTGTATTTCAATCGTGTAGCATCTTCTGACTCGAAAAATGTTCAAGTCTATCAAGTTCTAGTCATTGGAAGAGCTGAAGCAATATTGAAGACTTGGCATAACAAGGTTGATAATTTAAAAACAGATTGAAAGCATTTCGGATGAAAATGGGGCGACCGAAATATGTGTGGTCCAATCCAATAGTGTAGCAAACTTAGGCTTGTTAAAGTTCGACACGACACGATTAATCAATACGAATTAAATGGATTTGAGTGAGACGTTAACGGATTTGGATGATAAACAGGTTGATCTGTTAAACACGTTTAATAAACGGATTGTATTCAGGTGAGTCCTGTCAACTCATTTATCACCCGTTTATTCGTTTAAATAAAATTAATATAATAATAAATTAATAATTATTTTAAAAAATTAGGCAGATTTTTTTTTAGTAACAACCACATAAAATATATATATATTATTTTTAGTGATAGCCATAGATTTTTTTAAAAAAAAATTTAGTGACAACCACAAAAATATAATAATAAACTAATAATAAATTAAAACTAAACAGGTTAAACAAATCGTATCATGTTACCCGTTTATTAAACGGTTCATGTTCGTATTGAGATTTTTCACTAATTTATTAAAAGGATCGTGTATGAGTTTATATGTTTTTCACTCATCATCCGTTTAAACTTACACGTAACCGTTTAACTCGACAAGTTTGACACCTCTAAGCAAACAAATTCAATCAATCAAATGAAGAAGTTAGGGAAATTTGGAAGCTGGTCCTCCAATATGGACTTCTGTTGAACTTAAGTCCGCCAATAAAACTTATTTGTTATGAAGTCTATTTTTTAGCAATTTATCAGAGTATCCTTTCCCTTTAAAAGTGAAATAAAACTAAAAATTAAAAACTCTTAAATTTTAGGAGTTTGATTAACATTAAAATTTTTTCTCTCGTATCTAACTATATTCATTTATAGGTTATGTCTATATCTCTCATATATATATATAGTAACATTAAAAATAAAAAATAGTAATATTCAAATACAAAAAAAAAGTTATCATTTAAACACAAAAAAAAAAATAGTAACATTTAAATATAAAAAAAAATAGTAACATTCAATATTAATATTTTTTAAAAATAACAACAGTAACACCCTTAATAGAAAAAGTAACATGTTTAACAAAAAACGTAACATGCTCAAAAACAATAATAATAGTAATTTGGAACATTGAACAAAATTAAAAATAAAAATAGTAGCATGCAAACTTATGACTAGAGGAAGAAACCTCCAATTCTTCAGCATTCAAAAAAATAACACTGAAAAAGTAATAATATGTTCAATAAAAAAATAGTAACATGGTCAATTAAAAAAAATAGTAATGTGGTCAACAAAAAACGTAGTAATATGAAATATTTAAAAATTTTGGAGATTATTTATCAAAAAAATAAAAATAAAATTGGAGAGCAGACTAATAACACATTAAACAAGTTTTTCAACTTTTTTTTTGAAAACCAATGACATAAAAGTTCATAATGACCATAACATAGTAGAAGAGATGATAGTTGTTTATGATGTTTCAACCCCTACTGATTTTGATGCTATGAAGGAAGAAAGGAAATCTATAGAGAAATATTTGTTTTATTGGAGTGATAATATTCTTCTAATGCAAGAGAGAGAGAGAGAGAGAGAGAGAGAGAGAGAGAGATAATATAAATTTGAATTTCAATGTATGAGTGAATTAATGAATAATAATTTCTAATTTAAGAAATTAATTTAAAGTTATTGTCTTTAAGGTTTCTATAACTGAATAGAATAAAACTGTTATTGGTATTTTTGGGATTTAAAATAGTGGACTTAATTATTTATTAGTAAGATAAAAAATAGACTTAACACCAAATAAATTTTTTTGACGAACTCAAATCATTATATGTCCATGTNGTGGACTTAATTATTTATTAGTAAGATAAAAAATAGACTTAACACCAAATAAATTTTTTTGACGAACTCAAATCATTATATGTCCATGTAAGAGTACTCGGCCTTAATTTTCACAAGAAATAAACGGATTGATCTCATCAGCCAAAAAAACCCAAATAAGGACTGATTTGATCTAGAAGTAAGAGAAAAATGGAATGATCCACTTGTGCATACCTATATTTTAATAGTGTGTTTGATATGAGTGAAAAATGGATGGATGAAAAATGGATGATGAAAAGTATGACAGAAAATGTAACTTTCCTTTCTTTGGTTAGGGAGGTGTAAAGGTTTGAAAAATTTCTTAATACGTTATTCTTCTCACAAGAGGTGTATGTATAATTTACAAAAGTATATAAAAATAAAGCTACAATTGTCAGCCTAATTACAACCTCAAGATAATGTATAAAATGTTGTGTTGATACTAAAAGAATATTGTGTTCACACCATAGGTATTAATATCGTACGATACGTTATGATATACTTGAAAAATAATACGTATCATGTCTCTGTATCATTTTTGTACCGTATCGTATGATACACTATATGATACGATACACCTAATACATGACAATTCTGTTTTGTTATTTATTTTTTTGTTTTTTGGTGTTAAAATGACATCGTTTTACTCTAAGACTTATTTTTAAATCACTAATTATTGAAACAATGTTGTTTCAGTAGTTATAGTTTTAAAAAATAAATAAAGTCTAATGTTAATGTTGTTCAATTAAATTCAGAATTTCTTATTAATATTAAAGTTATTCAAGTAGTTGATGTTAAAAGTTTGAATTAGAGGTCGTCTTTGTATTTTAATATTACTGAACTATGTTAGAAACTTGAATAGTTTATGGAATATTAATTAAATACTATGTTATTATAAGCCTATGACTTTTTTTATACAAGTATATATATATTTTATTAATAATTATTTAAAAATTAAAATTATGCATATCTTACGATGCACGATATACGATACGATACAATATATTATTTTTAAAAAATAATACACCTTCCAATACATAAATTGACAACTATGGTTCACACCAAAAGGGTGGTTTAACACTTCCCGCAAACTTGGCGGCTGTTGACAGACAAGTTTGGAGCGACAGAGCTGAAAGCAATGCCTGTAAAGCCCCTTAATAAATATATTGACAAGCTGATCAAGGGAGGGCACAAATTAAACTTTATTAGAAATGATTCACTCACAAATAAAATGATAATCAAGCCCAATGTATTCTGTGCAAGCATGAAACATGGGTTTGGAGGCCTGGGTGTAATATTGAGGTGGTCATAATGGACCGTGATTGGCATCGAAACGGGCAAGTGAAGCTCACGAAGAAGATGAGAAATTCACATAGTCTCAGCACATACTTGAGCAAGGGAGCAATACTCAGATTCATCACTAGAGCCAGAGACAATAGGCTGTTTCTTGGTAGATCAAGAGATAAGGTTAGGACCCAAGAAAATACAAAACCCAAAAGTAGAGTCATGAATCAAAACATCCGGTCCAACCAGAATCATTTAAGGTACGAAGAGTTATCCTCCGTTTGCTAGGAAAGATGGAAAATAGAAAAGATACACTTTCTATTCTTCAAAGATGAAAAATAAAAATGATATACTTTTTTTTTTGTATTTGGTTGGATGGATGAAAAATAAAAATGACTATTTTTAATTTTTTTTTTTTTTACTGGTTAAGATTAGGGGTAACAATCTAGTCATATTGTGTCAGATTCGTATTGCGTCATAAAATTATAAATCTTTTATATTTCTTGTTCACGTGTTAGGTTATTTTTAAATTCATGTCAAGTTATAATCTTGTTTGTGTCATAAAATTCGTGTCGATTTCGAGTCGTGTCATCGTGTTGAGTCGAAAATTTTCACACCTAGTTAAAGATGAAAAAAATATTTTATATTTTTATTTTAATTTTTAATTTAATTTTTAATTTTTTTTAAAATATATATGTAAATACATATTTTATCATTTAATTTTTATATAAAATTAATTTATATATAATATATNCTATAAACTTGAACATACAAATTCAATAGTCAATTTTGTTTTTTCCATAATCATTAAAAAAAAGTATAACTTGCAAAAAATCTAATTTAACAAAGAAAATATGCTTAACATGTAAAATATACAAAATTAAATTTAAGTTATTGGACAACGTATATATCAAGAGATATATTCAAAAAAATATGTTTAAAATTTAAAATATACAAGATCAAATTCATATACAAACTTGAATCATACAAATTCAATATTTAGTGAACAACACAAAGTAACAATATTTACTAAATAAACCAAATCTAAATACCTGAGAAAAATGATACAAAATTACAAACGAGAGAAATGATACAAAATTATAAGTAATACTATGAACACAAATCATACAAATTTAATATTTAATGAACAACACGAAGTAACAATCTTTACAAATAATTAAATAATAAATAACGTTTAGTTTAAGAAAATATACTAAAAATATAAATAACCGATAAGAATGATATAAAATTAAAAACACTATTATAAACTCGAATTATATAAATTCAATAGTTTGGTTATATCTTTTGGAAGTTGGTTGAATATCTAATAGTTATATTTGGTCATTTGACAACATTTGCAGACTTAGTTTATTTGTGAGAGTATTGTTTAATTTTCATTCTATTCGTTATGAATTCTGTTATTATTTAGATAAAATTGATTATGAATGCTAAAATTGTGGATTTTGAATAAAAAAATAGAATATTGAATATTATCGACTGATATATTTTTTTAAATGTTTAAATTATTATGTTTTAATAGTTATAACACAATTTTCGTGGCGTAACAATTTAATGTAGAAGTATAT
>CAUOFW020003137.1:0-39746 GCA_963454935.2 Ilex paraguariensis
TTTTTTGTGCAGGTATTCCTTCTCGGGAAACAGCTTCCACCCCCTCGGTCGCTGGTCAATTTTGGCGACTTAAACACACGGTTTGGAGTTTCACGGGTGCCGACGGATTTGGCCGAGCTGCCCATAATTTGCTGCACTATACCCCGGGTATAAGAAGTTCTCACAGCTCCCTCAACCTTTCGAGCCTTCACAGTGGTCAGAGCTCTTTGATCAGGCGGCGAGGTTAGAGGTCGAGCAGAACTTGGAGGAAGACCCGGATCGGGCTTCAGAGGGAGAGGTAGAAGGAGTTGCTGAGGTCGGGGTCAGAGAGGACGTTGCTCCTTCGGACGCCAAGGTGGGGACTTCGGGAGGCGACCTGTGGCCGGATTTTCAAATTCTCCAAACCTTGGACGCCGAAGACGCCCTCGAGGAAGCGATGTCCAACACCCCACGCATCAATTTGGGGTTTCTTAGGCAGAGGCAATCCCTCGCAGCCGGGAGAGGCCGAGGGGCGACCGGCGGTACTCCGGCAGGAACCTCTTCCGCCAACTCTTCGAGGGCTCCCGGTCAGGGTCAGGTGCGAGACCGGGATCCTCAGGTGGAAGAAGAGAGGAGGGTGAAGCATCGGCATGACGGCCTCAGCCGAGGACCCAGGGCATCTCCCGCTCAACCTCAAAGCGGGAGGGATCGTGGGTTACCGCCTGCTCCCCCACAACAGCAACAACAGCAGCCCCGACAACAGCTACAGCTGCAGCAGCAACAACAGCAACAGCAACAGCAACAGCAGACCCCTCCTCCCGTTCCGCCTCGGGGGGAGGCCGCAGAGTGGAATCCTCGAGCCACTGATCACATGAACAGAGTGATCAGGGTCGATGATTCTATTCTGTCGGATCCTCATGTCGCCAATGCAGTGAGTGAGACACTGCATTTCGAGGCCGACATGGAAGCTCATAGGGGGCGATCAACCAATGTGTTGTTCCGCTCCATGATCCAGAATTCCCTGGTGGTGAGTTTATTCCTGTTTTGATCTCTTCACTCTCGTTTTCTATTTTTGTGTTTTTAACACTCTTTTCCTTCCTTTACAGGCTACCCAGCAGATTTCTATCATTGCTGGCCGGTACTACGCGTCTAGGATGGATCTTCAGAGGGCCAAGGATCAGAAGGCAGAAGCGGAAGCTGCCCTTGCTCGGGCGACGGAAGATGTTGCTGCCAGGGATTCCACCCTGGTAGGGCAGGCTGCCCAGATAGAGCAACTCCTCAAGGACGCTGAATCGGCCAAGTCGGGCGCTGAGAAGCTAAGTGCCGCTCTTGCCGATGCTGAGAGGAGGATTACTGAGCAAACGCAGCGGCTCTCTGCGGCGGAGGAGAGGGCAGTGGGCTCCGAGGAAAGCTGTCTGGCCCTTACCCAGGAGCTAGATAGGATCAGAGCCGAGGAGCTGACCCGGAAGTCGGAGCAACAACTTCTGGAGGAGTTTGCCGATGACGTGCTTCCCGCCCTTGAAGAAAACAGCAAAGAGTTCTTCAAGAAAGGGTGGGACGAGGCGCTCCAGGCTGCTGGAGTCTCGTCAGACTCCCCTCTCTTCCAAGTGCACAAGTATGTGCCCTCGGCTGAGATGGAGCAGGCAGAAGCACAGGTTGCTGCCGAGGATGAAGCCCCTACACCGATGCAAACCTCGGCTGATGCTCCCGAAACGGTGATAGTGGACTTGTCCGAGGACGCTCCGCCCGACCTTGCCCCTGAAGCTCAAGCTGCTCAAGCTGTTCCAGCTGTTCCTGCTGACGAAGTTCTTCTCCTGCCCGCTCCAGAGGCTTCCCAACCTTTTATTGCTGATTCGCCCTCGGCCGAAGTTCTGGAGGTGCCTGGGGCCCGATGAAGCTGCATTTCATTTCTCTTTTTTTGTACTCCTTTTGCTTTTTCTTTTGTAGCTTTTGGGGACGCAAAGCCCCTATTTCTTTTGGAAATGAACAACTAGTCTTTTTATCTTTCTGTCTTCTTCTGTATACAGTAGTGTTCTGCTTTTCTTTACTTCTGTGTAGAATAAACCATAAGTGTTTTTGAACTGTCCTCGGGGCGTGCTGGCCCGCTCCGGAGGCGAGATCTTTGTATCTACTCTGGGGACTTGGGGTCCTTGTGTTTGGTTCTCAGGACCATTTCTTTATGAATGCTCGTTTCCATTTTTTGCCTTGGGGACAGTAGTCCTTGCACTTTGTCCCCAGAGCCATGCCGTTGCAGGAGGCTTGCTCCTGTATGTACTTCGGGGACGAGAGTACTTGAACTCTGTCCCCAGGGCCATACCCTTGCAGGAGGCTTGCTCCCGTATGTACTTCGGGGACGAGGGTCCTTGAACTCTGTCCCCAGGGCCATACCCTTGCAGGGGGCTTGCTCCTGTATGTACTTCGGGGACGAGAGTCCTTGAACTCTGTCCCCAGGGCCATACCCTTGCAGGAGGCTTGCTCCTGTATGTACTTCGGGGACGAGAGTCCTTGAACTCTGTCCCCAGGGCCATACCCTTGCAGGCGGCTTGCTCCTGTATGTACTTCGGGGACGAGAGTCCTTGAACTCTGTCCCCAGGGCCATACCCTTGCAGGAGGCTTGCTCCTGTATGTACTTCGGGGACGAGAGTCCTTGAACTCTGTCCCCAGGGCCATACCCTTGCAGGAGGCTTGCTCCTATATGTACTTCGGGGACGAGAGTCCTTGGACTCTGTCCCCAGGGCCATACCCTTGCAGGAGGCTTGCTCCTGTCTGTACTTCGGGGACGAGAGTCCTTGAACTCTGTCCCCAGGGCCATACCCTTTGTCTTTTGTTTGGCGAGTCCTTTGAGAGAGAGTACTTCAAAAGTAAAACTTCTTCAAATTCATAATATTCCATGGTCGTATTACAGGTCTTCCACTCATGTCTTCTAATCCATACGACCCGGCGCCCCCGATTGATATTACTTTGTAAGGCCCTTCCCAGTTAGGTCCCATCTTTCCCTCTGTTGGATCCCGGGTATTGGCCGTTACCCTTCTGAGGACCAGGTCGCCTATCCGGAATTCTCGAGTCTTGACCCTCTTGTTGTATAGCTGGGAGATCTTCTCTTGATACTTGGTTATCTTCAAGGCTGTTTCCTCCCTTCTTTCTTCCAGTAGGTCCAGATCCAATCCCAGTTGATGATCATTCCCCCCTTCATCGAAAGCTTGGGTCCTTATGGTCGGAAGCCCTACTTCGAGGGGTATGATTGCCTCCATCCCGTACGCCAGGGAGTAGGGGGTTTCGCCCGTTGATGACCGAGGGGTTGTCCTGTACACCCATAAAATGTTTAACAGCTCTGTCGCCCATCTTCCCTTGGCTTTCTCTAATCTCTTCTTGATCCCATTGATAATTGTCTTGTTGGTGGCTTCCGCCTGCCCATTGGCTTGAGGGTATGCAGGGGTGGAGTAGAAGTTACGGATCCCGAGATGCTCACAGAAAGACTTAAAGCGTCCGCCAGTGAACTGGGTCCCGTTATCCGATATCAGTGCGCGAGGAATGCCGAACCTGACGACTATGTTCTCCCAGACGAACTTTTTGGCGTCTATGTCTCGGATGTGACTCAACGGCTCCGCCTCCACCCATTTGGTGAAGTAATCTGTGGCCACGATGAGGAACTTCTTGTTTCCCGGAGCTTTAGGCAGAGGTCCAACCAAATCAAGTCCCCATTGAGCGAATGGCCAAGGGCTGGTGAGGGGGTGTAAGTCCCCCGCAGGTTGCCTGATCGCAGGGAGAACCTCTGGCACTGGGCGCATTTTTGGACATATGCCCTTGCGTCCCTTTGCATTCGCGGCCACCAATACCCCTGAGACATAATGCGGTGCGCCATTGATCGTCCTCCAGAGTGCCCCCCACATATTCCTTCATGCACTTCGTACAGGAGGTCTTGTACTTGATCATCTTGCCCTTTCTCCTGGAGTCTAATCGGGCTCTGAGATCTACTTCCCTTGCGGGATGCCTCCTGAAGTCTCTGGGTTCGTCGGTAAGCCCCTCGTTTCCTGGGCGTCGTGTAGATTGGGTTGAGTCCTCCTCGGATTCATCTCCCTTCCTCCGTCTGGATAAACCTCGCCGGAGGTCGTCCAGGGCCAATGGCCTTGCTTTCCTGGAATGGTTGTCAAGATGGCATTCGCCGGCCTTGGGTCGCTTCGGGGCCCTGGAGCTTTCTGCTTTGTGATCCAGGTGGTTCCTTAGATCTTTTGTCTCCGCCTCATGGACGGGGAGTCCTCGGGAGAGGAATGAATCCCTCGATCCTCCGCCTGAGGCAGCAAACTCGTCGAGCCGGCTAAGGACGTTTACGTTGTCCTTCTCCAGCTGACGTAATCTATCGCCAAATTTCTCTTCAATCACCTCTGCCAGCTGACGGGCCAAGGGGGCTGATCCTCCTGACCTGATCCCCATACTGGTTTGAGGGGTTACCCCCCTTGACCGAGTAGAGGCACTTTTAATCGTACTGGTGCGATCCCTCCCTCCGTGATGGCAGGGAGCTTGCAACTCATGACTCCGTTGGTGGGTTCCCTTCCCTTTCTGTCTGGTGTTCACCATGGTCACTGTTCTTTTATAGAGAAAAGATTAGGAAAACTACTCGTTTCCCACAGACGGCGCCAGATTGTGCGGGCTTGATCCTGCACGATATATATAAAATATTGGGAACAGATCTCTCCCCTGGTGAACTCTGGGTGAGCCGGTTGAGTGGGCAAGCACACTGCTCGAAACAGCCTACAAGGAACGGTGGCAACCTGGAGCGGTGAAGGAAGATCCTGGAAAAGGAGGAACGATCCTGTACGTGCGAAAGATATTTCCTGGAACAAAAGAGAACAGGTTAGAAGGGCGCCGGAGTGTTTTCCGGCGTATCCCCTCCGACGATCTAGTCAGTCTTTGAATGAGAGAGAGGAAGGAGAAAACACTGAGAAGGATATTTCGTAGTAGGGAGTTTTTGATTTCATACCATTTGCCTTTTTGGGAGGGGTATTTATACCTTAGAAGCTCATGATTGCTGTCAGTGTGGTCAGCAGGTGATCATTAGGCACTGGCAGCGTGTGTATTGGTTTGATGAGGAATGTCTTCTCTAATTGACTGCTCGGGGTCCCGAGCAATTAATGTTGAGTTGTCGGGACGCCGACGGTACAATATGCTCCTTTCGGGAAGGATGCAATAAATGCTCTGTAATAGGAGCATTTATTGCCTTTCATATCCGAACCTTACCGCATTAAATGCGGTCTTGTCAACAGAAGGGTGCAATTAATTGTTTGCTTCCCAAAGCGCATGTCAGCAATAGCGTGCGGTTTGCCTGTTTTTGATGTGATATCATATGCCACGCGTCCGTCACGTATTGGCTAAGACTTCTGTGTTCCAGCATGTTCTGACATTACTTGTGTAAGACGAGGTCATGATGAATAGTCCAGACTGGCATAGGCTGATGTCCCGTACGTCAGTAACTTTATCCGGGAGTAGAGGAAGCGTCCGGGATGGAGTGACCCTCGGCACCGAGGAAAGGCTCACCTCGGGGGACCAAGGGTGGTGTGTTCCCGAGGTACATGGTGACCGAGGACACATGTCATTGTATACTGTACCGAATATGTGATCCTATATGAGAGGTACCTCGGGAGAGGAAGCTTTGCCGATGGTGCTTGAACCCGAGCAACATTGTTCTGGAAATCCCCGAGGACATGTGTCTTCATCATAGGCTTTTTCAGAAGAGTCCCATCAGTAATATCGAAATTTACAAATAATCAAAAATGTAAACAGCCATTATGAGTGGTGACATTTGTGCTAAAGTGGATTGTTGAAATGGTCTAATAATAGGGCAGGTCGACAGTAAAAATTTATAGGTTAAATGATAATTTGACCCTTCACCGTGACCTTTTCTCTCATAACCCTCAACTATCATGTTTTCATGTTGCACATTCACTATATTGTTTGTTTAACATTACCGTAATGATTACGTTCTTTATAATTTTAGCAAAAAAATTATTTTATTTTATCCTCAAATTATGTGATTTGTTACCAGAAATTAAGGGAAATATGCCGGAAAAAGCTATTGCCAACGTTCATCTGGCATTTGTTTTGATTGTCATCTAAAACAGCGTCGGGAAAAACATCGGGAAAAAGATTACCGGAGTTTGGTACCCAGAAGAAAATCCCTGCATTTAATTACATGCTGGTATGAGTTCAACCAATGTTCTGCCTTTAACATAAACGCCAAGAATTTGGTGGAGTCTTCTGGGTATTCTAACATTGCATTTTGCTGCTTCTTAGGGTGGCTTAGAGAAGACGAGCAAGTAAAACTGTTTGAATACTATTAGGAATCAAACTGACATCAAAAACAAATTTTGATGAACCTATATGCGCACGAGGATTTTGGCATAATGAATGAATTGACATATCTCTCCCCTAGTGAACTCGAGTCTGCCTGGAAAGTTGAAGATTCTGCAGCATATAAATGTTGAAAGTTGTAATGACAAGTGAGGAAACTCTCGCGAGATCTCGAACTAGATCATGTCACTCAAAAAGAAAGGTTAGAAGGGTGTCGAAGTATTTTCTGGCGCGACCCCTCCGATGATCAAGTCAATATGTGAGAGAAAAGCGAGAAAGCACAATTTTATTGCTTGGGTGAGATTTCGCGTACCTTAGACTTGTGTTTGTGAGAGCTATGTATACCTTATTGGAGTTAATCATTGCGGACTATTGGGTCTCTTGGAGGGAAAGCTCCTCATTGGCTCATCTAGAAAGCGACAGGTGGTGCTTAGTCATCGAGCAATAAGCCTTCCTTTTCACATGATAGAAGCTTCTGCATTTAATGCGCGGATCTCCGAGCATTTAATACTTGCCTTCCTGGTCTTGCCGAGCAATTAACGCATCCCATCTTTCCGAGGGAGTATCTTTCCTACTTTTTTGATAGCCTGGGAAAGGGAGAACCGATCATTGACAACTAGCTTTGCTTCAAAGTCTTGATAACTATCAAAATACTGTCCATGGCTGGCGTGGAGGACTCAACACTGAGGAGATGTGTCAGGTGATGGGTCCCTCTGGGTGACCTTGACGCCGAGGACACATGTCAAGTAATTGGGGCTCTGAGGGACCTTGGTGTTGAGGATGTGTGTAAACATAGGGTGCTCTAGAGTTACAAATGCCAAGGATAAATGTCAGTCACTGAGAGCTCCAAAAGTACTTACGCCAAGGACCCGTGTCATTTCACGGAGGGTCCGAGTCTTGTTGCGTTGAGGACACATGTCTATCACAGAAGGCTCTGAGGGCTCTCATGCCAAGGACACATGTCTATTCATGGAGGCTCCACATTTATCATGCCGAGGCCACATGTCGTCTCCCCATCAATTCATGGAAACGTCCCATCAAGTCCCCCCAGCCCTTGATCTTTGTACGACCTAGATGATGTGGCATAGGAAGATGAAAGGGCTTAACCTTTCTCCCCTCGTGCAACCACTTTCCTTTATTTGGGGCTCACGCCTTATTTAATGCGCCCCTCATTCCTTGTGAGCAATAATGGGCCCTAGCCCTATTTAAACAGAGCCCTTGCCCCCTTTTTCCACTTCTGCAATCCCTGTGAGTTCACAGTTATTCGTCGGAGTTCCAGTGAAGAAGCCACGACTTGTTGGAAAGCCATAAACTCTTCAAAGCCAATTAGAGAGAGAGACCATTAACCTTACTTTTGGAGATCTGTTAGAGGAAGTCCTACTCTTCTTGCTTGTTTCTAGATTCCAATTAGACTCACTGATGAGTAACTGCCTCTTTCTACTCTCTTAATAGATAAAATTTTTCCTCTATTCTCCTTTTCTCAATACCTCCCTTTCTTCACTCGGTTGTCCTTAGGGTCCTCATCTTTGAGTCTTTTCTACCTATTCCATGATGAGGCATCGTCAAAATACGAATATTAGGGCCAACGAGGCTGGTCCCTTGAGGCTGAGGAAGTATACAGTGAAGGGTAGACAATAAATCACTAATTTTAGGACCCATTATTCGATTTCCCTTGGGGTGACTATGAATGAGTTCATTCTTGGACTCCATAGCGTCGATGTCAGCACTGAGGCAACCATGACCTTTAATACCAAGACCATTATGGAGGGTGGTGTCAGATTTCCCCTCTACCCTATCCTCCTTTACTTTCTATTCTAATTTTGTCTCTTTCCGAGGCAATATTGCCTGAACACTTTTAGGATCATCTTGGGAGTGGTGGCCTAAACGAATGTCATCAGGTCAACGTCAGCTTGGAAGACATCTTTTTATATTACATTTTGGTAAGGGTGATGCCTCATCAAAAGTTTTATCTCAAGGCCCGAGACCTTACTATGTACCTCATGACACACTTTCCAAACTCTAACGAGGGGTACAAGGATGACCTACTCGTCTTCGACGGTTTGCGAGTATGACAACTTCTCTCTCTTTTCTTGACTTACACCACCTCGACATATCCATACTTGTTTTTAATCCTCTTTCCTTTGCTTTTGTAAGAGTCATGTCAACGTTGCCGATCTGATCATAGTCTGGGGATATGTGGGCAACGGATTTAGCTGAGCTACGCACGTGTTGCTAGATTACACTTTGAAGTACAAAAAATTCTCCCAAACTCCTCAACTGTTTGATCAAGCAAGGTGGTCAGTGTTATCTGGTAAAACTTAGAAAATAACCCCGACAGAGCTACCAACGCCAAGGTAGAGGTTGTCGAAGACACAATTGCCAATGCCGAGGAAATAAGGGATCCATCCACGCCGAGGAAAGTACTTTGGGCAGGGATGCTTGGCCAGACCTCAACAATTTTCAAAATCTTAAGTAAGAAGATGCCTTGGAAATTGCTGAGTCCAACCTATCTTGTCTCTCTCTCTCTCAACTTAATTAAGGAAAGAACCACACTCGCTACTGGATGGGGGCATGGCTCGGGTTTTGAGGTCACCCCCAATCAGAGATGCACTCGTCCTTCTAGGGTCACAATCCAAGGGCCAACACCCTTCCTAATTCCTCCACCAATTGACGCCCTTGTTTTGCCGACATTTCAAGGACGTGATCGAGTCCATATTAGAGATCCTCAAGTTGAGGAGAGAAGAATAAAGCAAAGGCACAATGGTGCTGGTCGTAGCCAAAACACTCCTACACTGACACCAATGTCGACCTCAATGCCCACATTGATGCCGAGCCCAACAGCTCCAGAGTGGCGTGGTAGAGGCCAAGATCGCGACAACCAAACAATTCAGGTGACTAACTTCCTTATTGCCTCTCCTCACATTACCTATGTCGTGAATGAAACAATCCACTTTGACACCGGCATGCCGATCCACCGGGGGCATGGGAACAATCAATTGTTCCACTCTGTTATCTAGAGTTCATTGATGGTAAGGTTTCAACACTTATGAATTTTTTCTTTTTGCTTTAGCATCTTACTGAGCATGACTTTCATCCCTTTGTCTTCTAGGTGGCTCAACAGGTGTTCGTCATTGCCGAGCGCTTCCATGCCCATCGGGACAAGGTCCATGAGTGTGAAAAACTCCAAGCTGACCTTGAGAAAGCCCGCAAGGCTCTCATCATGGCCAAGAAGAAGGTGGTCGCTCGAGACAAGACTCTATTCACTTAAGGGCCCAGATTTTTGAGCTCTTCCAAGAGAGCCAAAATGCTAAGGCAGAGGTTGATGAGATAAAAACTTTGCTCGCCGACGCCGAGAAGAGAATGACCGAGGCGGCGAAGCAGGTGTCTATGACCAAGGCAAGGGTGGCCGAGTGAGATTAGATTTGTGCCTCCCTCACTCAAGAGTTGGACAAATTAAGGTCTGAGATAGAGGCCAATAAACAGATAGAGCAGGAGATCGTCAATCAATGCACCAACGACACCGTGGTTGAATTTGAGGAGACGAAGAGGGAGTTCTTCAAGAAGGGATGGGATGAGGTGCTTCAGGCCGCTAAAGTTCCTACTGAGTCCCCACTCTTCAAAAAGCACGAGTACATTCCCTTTGAGAAGTTGGAGCAAGCCACATCTGAGGTTGCTGCCGAAGATGCTGGGACGCTTCAAGTCCCAAATCCAGCTCCACCAGCCAAGAATATAACTCCAATCTTTGCCCCTCAAGGAAACACTGCTCCTTTGCCCGAGGCTTCCACTACTTTTGCCGACACCACGCTTGTTGCTCCATCAGACGCCACTCCTGCCCCCACTAACATTGTGCCAACTCCTCAAGGTGAAGTCTCCACTACTCATGCCAATGTTACGCCTACTTCTCGTAGCGTCGACTCTTTCTCTGCCAGCATTTATGAGCTCTTCAATGACGTGTGGGGTGGCATCAGTGACGATGTCACTGGTCCCCCATAGCGCAACTTTTTAATTCCTTGTAACTTAGCTTTCTTTTTGTGTAGCTTGAAGGACGCAAAACCCTTATTTTTTGGAATATAAAATAAGATACTCTTTTTTAAAAAATAATACTTTTTCAAATTCATTACATTCCAAGGCCGCGGTACAATGTTTCCTTCTATATCTTCTAACTTGTATGACCCAAAACCTTCTACTGATATAACTCTGTATGGTCCCTCGCAGTTAGGTCCCATCTTTTCATTGATTGGATCACGAGTATTTTCCACTACCTGTCTGAGCACTAGGTCGCCAACTTGAAATTTTTAGAGTTTCACCCTCTTATTGTAGAGTTTGGACACACCTTCCTGGTATTTTGCTAACCACAAGGCAATCATTTCTCTTATTTCCTCCACGAGATCCAAGTCCAGGCTGAGTTGGTGACCGTTTTCTCATGTGTCAACAGCTTGTGTTCTTATAGTGGGAAGGCCAACTTCCAATAGGATAATCGTCTCTACTCTGTAGGCAAGGGCATAAGGTGCTTCCCCCGTTGAGGTCTATGGGGTCGTCTTGTAAAAACCAAAGGACATTTAGGAGCTCCTCTACCCTCTTTCCCTTAGCTTTCTATAGCCTCTTCTTAATTCCATTGACGATAGTCTTGTTTGAAGATTTTGCTTGTCCGTTGGCTTACAGGTACGAAGGCGTGGAGTAGTAATTTTGGATTCTGAGGTGCTCACAAAAAGACTTGAAAGGTCCGCTATTAAAGTGAGTCCCATTGTCCAATACGTGTGCTCGAGGGATCCTAAACCTCCTTACTATGTTCTTCCATACTAACTTCTTGGTGTCCATGTCCCTAATATGAGTCAACGGCCCAGTTTCAACCTATTTTGTGAAGTAATCGATCCCAACTATTAAGAATCTCTTGTTTCCAAGATCCTTTAGAAGAGGCCCGACCAAGTCGAGTCCGCATTAGTCAAACGACCAGGAATTGGTTAGTGGGTGAAAGTCTCCCACTGGTTGCTTGATGGTAGGGGTAAACCTTTGACACTGGTCGTACATTTGCATGTAAGCTTACACGTCCCGCTACTTCCGTGGCCACCAATATCCTTGTGACATGATTCGATGGGCAATTGATATTACACTCAAGTGCCCCTCACATATGCCTTCGTGCACCTCATAAGAAGGGGCTTAATTTTATCTTCATGGACACAAAGCATATTGGGTCATAAGAATTATTTGCAGTATAACTTTTGATCTAGGGAGGCCCAGAACCTTGGGGCTCTCAACTTTATCTTTTTGGCTTCCTTGGAACATTCTTGGAGCTCTCCAGATACAAGGAACTTGAGTAAGGGATCAATCCAGCTAAGGGACCTTTCCCCTTCCTAGATTGCAATCACTCCGGGACATCATTTATGCTAGAGTTGGGAAGAAACTCTACGGTGATCCTTCGTGTCATGTTGGAGTCCAACATTGAGGCTAAGCATGCTAAAACGTCGGCATGTGCATTCTTATCTTGTGGGACCTGTTTGATTTCCACTTTCTTGAACTTGTGAAGTAGGTTCATTACCTTGTGGTGATAGGTTTTCATTCTTGGATCCGTTGCTTCAAACCGCCCATTAATTTGGTTGACCACCAATACGGAGTCACAAAGGACCGTCAGCTCCGCTACCCCCACTGCATCGTCTAGTTTGAGTCCAAAGATGAGAGCTTTGTACTCTACCTCATTGTTGGATGCTTTGAAGCCCAATCGTATAGCTTGATCCGTGACCAACCCATTCGGGGAGATCAATAACACCCTAATTCTAGACACCTTGCTGTTGGAGAATCTATCTATAAGTGCACCTGTCCGTTTGCGGGTTCCTCGGGGGTAAGTGACTCCCTTTGGATAAACTCAACAATGAAGTCTGCTAGCACTTGTCCTTTTATCGTTGTGTGAGGTCTATAGTGGATATTATGTTCCTTTAACTCCACGACCCATTTTGCTATCCTCCCAGAGAGGTCCACTTTTCTTAGGATCGCTTTCAAAGGTTGATCTGTTAGGAAGGTGATGGGGTGCGCTTGAAAGTAACGTCTCAACTTTCATGCGGTCGTGACTAGTGTCAATGCAATTTTCTCCAAGACAAGTATCTTGTCTCCACATCCAGGAGAGTTTTTCTTGCATAGTACACCGGCTTCTCTTCATGTTCACGCTCGTGGATCAGTACGTCGCTAACAGCAAACTCAGAAATGGCCAAATAAAGGAATAACATCTCCCCCATTTCTGGAATCAACATGGTCGGGAGGACCCTAAGATACTCCTTAATCCTTCTGAGTATCTTATCACATTCTTCATTCTAAGTGTCTTTCCCGGACCTCTTAATGACACCAAAGAACGGCCTGCACTTGTCCAATGACTAGGATATAAAATAATTTAAGGCGGCCAACATTACCTTAAGTTTCTGGACATCCTGGACGGTCTGGGGGCTACGTACATCCATGATAGTTTATATATGCTCCGGGTTGGCCTCAACGCCACGTAGACTTACTAAGTACTCTAGGAACTTTTTAGAGCCAACTCCAAAAGAACACTTAGCTGCATTCAGCTTTAGCCCATATACACGGAGAGTGGAGAAGGAATCTTCCAATTTTGCGTCATGATCATTTCTGCTCCTGCTCTTGACCATCATATTATCAATGTACACCTCTATGGTATTTCCCATTTGTTTCTTGAACATTCGGTTCATGAGCCTCTGGTATGTAGCACCTATGTTCTTTAGCTCGAACGACATGACCTTATAACAATGGACCCCCTCGGAGTGATAAAGGCAATCTTCTCCTGGTCAAGCGGGATGGAGGGGGATCTGATGGTAATCGGCTCTATCATCTATGAAAGTCATGCATTTGTGTCCTGTCGTAGCATCAACCAACTGATCAACACTAGGTAAGGGGTAATCATTCTTTGGACAAGCCTTGTTCAAATTCGTAAAGTTCACGTACACATGCCACTTCCCGATATTCTTTTTTGTGCAGACGGTATTTGACAACCATTCCAGAAATTGCATCTCCCGAATGGCATCGGCTTCCGGGAACCTATCTACCTTTGCGTTCACTACCTGAGCATGGTGTAGTGTCATACGCCAAGGCTTTTGCTTGACGGGCTTATGATTAGGATCAACATGAAGTCTATGAGTTATAACATCCGGACTTATGTCTTTCATCTCTGCGACATCCCATGCAAGCACGTCCATATTCTTCCTCAAGAAATTTTTCATCTCCTCCTACTCGGTCGTGGACATGGTGGAGCCGATTGGGAATTACCTCTTCTCGTCTCCTTCCCTTAGTAGTACCTTCCATAGATCCTCCACGGAGCGGTCGACTGGGTCAATCTGCAGCTCATTGACGCCTAGACTCCTCGACTATAATTACTATTTGTTCAACACTTCCTCAAGGGCACACTCCCTTTCCTTGGACGTAACCTCAGCTTTTACGACAACAAAAAAACAACTCTTTGATGAGATTGGTCTCCACAAATCTCTATTATCCCGTTCGGGGTGGGGAACTTCAATTTCTGATGGTAGGTGGAGTGCACTGCTGCAAGTGAGTGCAACCAAGTCCACCCCATTATTATGTTGTATGATGAATCATAATTGATCACCACGAACTCCATGTTGATCATGACAAGTCCCATGGTGACTGGCAAAATGATCTTTCCTAGCTGTAGAGCAAATGATCTGTTGAATCCAACAATGGGTATCTTAATAGTGGTTAGATTCTTGGACCCAAGACCCATTCGCTTTAGTACATCGAGGTACATTACCTCTAAGGAGCTCCCTGAATCGACCAGGACCTTTTTGACATCAAAGTTTGTTGTCTTTAGAGTTATGATGAAGGCATCTTCATGGGGGTGTTCCACGCTTGCTAGGTCGGCGTTCGAGAAGATGATGCCCATTTGATCTATCCAGGGCCTCTTACTTGTCTGGCCGCCATCTTTCTCCTCCACTTCCTGGCAAAAGCTACCATCTTTAGGTCGAATCTAAGGGTATTGGTCGTCAGCCTTTCTATGGGACAAACATGGATGACATCGATGACATTGTCATAGACAGTGGTATGGTCATCAGCAACATCTGTCTCCCTTGGTGTCTCCTGCTCGATGTATTCCTGGAGGTGTCCCTCCTAGACCAACTTCTTCAAGAAAGACTTTTACACTCGGCAGTCCTCGGTAAGGTACTCCACATCCTTTTGGATGAACACTTGACATTCTGATTGTGGGTGGACAAATCACCTTGTATCTTAGGCGACCACTTAAAGAATGACTCCTTATTGATCTTGTGCAACAACTTGTAAATAGGTTTCTTGAACACGGTGTGAATTCCTTTGAAGGAATTCTCGACACTGGGATCAAACCTTTCTTGGGAGGGATTATCTCCTTCTCCTTTTCCTTTCTCTTAGGGGTCAAGTTATTTCCCTTACTCGCCACTAACTCGTCCTGTATCCTTGAGTACTTATTGATATAGGTCATTAACTCACCCATGTTCGCTGGCGTCCGCTTCATCAAGGACCTATAAAGATTGTTAAGAATATTAGGGTAGTATATGTAAATTATTAATAGTAAGAGGGGTGTATGTATAATTCTTAGTATTGTGAGTTTAACTATAAATACAAGTGATGTATGAGAGTTAAGTTAAGTTTTTGACCACTCTCTATTTCTCTAATATTGTGTTATGTTATCTCTCTAAACTTTACATGGTATCAGAGCAATAGATCTAAAATTACTCTACAATTAATTTAATTAATCTTTCTTGTCTTGCTATTAATCCAATTAAATCATCAATTCTTTATTTTTTTTCTTCTTGTTATTTATTGTTTCGTCACTGGTGCATCCATGGCCATGGCATAGGGTCGTTGTTTGACCAGTAGCCATGGCTAGTGCTTGAGTTGATATCGGTTGTGGAAGGTAATGAAATCCGGCGTATGGTGTTTCATCGATGTATGAGATTGTTTGTTGTTGCCAAAGGTCAAAATAGGGTGTGGTGTTCGGTGTTTGTCGTGTGGCTATGGTGATCGCAGTGGTAGATATTGTTGTTCATCTTGTGGCTGTGGTAATTGCAGTGGTAGCCCTCTTCGACCCTAAGCAGTGGCGATGGTGTGCGCCACTTGCGTGTTCAGAATAGGGTTTCTAACCCTTGCAGAGTTGTTGCAAAGAAGAAGACCTATTCTAATTTGGGCCTAAAACAAGCCCAACATAGGCAAAATTAAGTTCCAATTTCAGTGATCGAAATGAAAATTGTGAAATAAGTTGAATTTTTATTATCCGAGACATTAAAATTAGATAAAATTTAAAATTTTTCATACTTCAACACCAAGTAAATTAGGTAAAATTAAGTCTTAATTTCAAATATTGAAATAGGAAAATAAGTTGAATTTTTATTATCCGAGATATTAAAATTAGATAAAATATATAATTTAAAATTTTATATATTTCAACGTCATATAAATTAAGTAAAATTAAGTCCCAATTTTATTAAATAAAATAGTGAAATAAATTTAGTTTTTATTGCCCGAGACATAAAAATGAAATACTGTTTAAAATTTTGTATTTTAATACTAAATAATAAGATAAAATTAAGTCTCAATTTCAATGGCCAAATTTAACTTTTAGTATCTGAGACATTAAAATTTGATGAAATTCGATGCAGTATGGGTAGATGTTCAGTTTCTCTCTTCCATCTTCCACATGCACAAACTTCCTCTCCATTATGCAATTACTATTGGCCTTTTCTCTTTTTGCAAGTGGATAACTGGTTGTGTTTGTTAAAACTGAAAGCTGAAGTTTGAAAACTGAAAGCTGAAGTTTGAAAACTAAAAACTGAAAACTAAATGCTGAATTTGTAGACTGTTTGGTATCCACTGAAATTTAAGTACTGAATTAAATCAAATTGTTTGATAACTACATAGAACTGACGTCTAAAAATAAATTAATTTCTAATTTTACCCTTACACTCTATAATTGAAAAAATATTTATAAAATATGAGTTTATCTAAAAAATGACAATATATCAAATCAATTTAATTCATAACATAAATCATAATCACTATTATCATATTATAGTCTAAATTTAACAAACATGATAATAAAAGTAATTTAATTTAAATTAATCACTTATAACTACCAATTATCATAAATTTTGAAAATTACAACTATGATACAAATGAAGAGTTTAGTTGTTGAGCAATTTGTTCACGCAAATTGAGCATAAAAATTTGATCAGCTTGTGTTCTTCCTCCTCTAGCTTCCAAGCTAGTTGAAGTATGCAAATTTTGATGGGGATTGCCATAAGAAGCATTGACATCACTAAACTGGTCCAAAAAAGCATCTGTGATACGGGTTCGTTGAATAAAATTGTGTATGCTTATACAAGCAATTATAATATTCCTTTGTACAACAAAAGAATACGATGACATCATTTTTTAGTATTGGAAAATGAGCTTTTAATACTCCAAAAGCATGTTCAATCACATTTCTTAACTTAGCATGTGCTTGGTTGAATAACTCTTCTTTTGTTCTTGGACGAAGATTTTGAAAATCAGACAACCAATATCGCACATTACAATAGGGTGATATAAATTCACGTGTATGTGTATATGCCGCATCGCATAAAAAGTATTTATCTGCACGAATAATATAAAATAAATTATCTACAAAAATATTTTGTAACATTATTTAAATATTTTCATCTAACCTGGAGGAAGAATTGAAAAATTATTAGCTGGATCACTCATAATTTATTTTAGAACTCTTGAGTCATGTGCTACCCCTTCCCAACCTACCCATACAAATGTGAATACAAGGTCAAAATCACATATAACGAGTACATTTTGAAAACATTCTCCTTTGTCTCTTCCTCTGTATGAAACTTGTTCATCTGGTGATATAACAGCAGAAATAAGAGTTCCATCAGGTGCACCCACCACACCTTTTCAAAAATAAATATGTTAGTATAAATGTTAGAATTTTAAAAAGCTGTAAATCATTATATATCCTATAAAGTTAAAAAAAACGAAAAAAATACCTTAAATATTCCTCTGAGCCGACAGTGATGACTTATGTGATTAACTGAATTCGTAGTTGTTGGGACAATCATCTCTTTTGAAAAATGGAGCATTGCATCTAATACTTCATGAAAGTATTTATGTATTGTTTGTGTTGAATGATTGAATCTTCATCTCACAAAACGATTTCGTATGTTATGACTCAATGTTATGAGAAACATTGCCATCTTTTCTTCTATGGATACATAACGACTATCTTCAAGCCACCCTCTATTTCGAAAATGACCACATAAAATTATAAAAGCTTCTTTTTTCATCTTTAACATCTCTTGACAATGACTTAGATTTCCATCAAGTATTTCATTTAAATATCCAGACCCATGAAGCAAACCATCAGTTTCTGGCCTCAGTGCAACACGTTTTTTCCTCTATATTTTGAATATCAAAGAAGTTACAACAACCTTCAATGCACACTTCTATTTTTCAGACAACATGTTGTTAGACAAAATTAATAAAATCTAATTAGTCCAATATAAGACAATTTACCTATGTATGTTAGCTTCCAAAATAATAAACATTCAAAAACCACTACAGATAATTTCAACAATAACATACTTAAGCAAAAATTATAAAACAAATAAATTTAAACAATCTTTCACATTCAAAATAGTCATACATTCTTCCTATAAAAATAATACTCGTAACTTCTAGTAATTCCTAAAATTCAAAGCAACTTTAGTTTCTTGCCATTCATTTCTATTCATGTCTTTCTAACTACTTTTGGTTTTTGACGTAATAACATCCACAACTCTCTGTATGCTTTACTCTCACAAAAACCACTACACGCAACATCATACAATGAATCACTCATTTCAAAAAGCTGCATCTCATCCAAAATACGATTTCATTCTTCTATACTTGATCCGTCAGCATTTGGTAATGTCTTAAGAGCTTCAAATAGTTGTTCATCAAGGTCACTATGTTTACTTTTCTTTTGACGTTTATTGTCTTGTTTTGTCACATCTTTTGGTAAAGAAGGTATCTTAACAGATTCAACGTCAAGATTAATCGGTGTTTGTGATTATGAGCTGACCATATCCATTGGCAACCCTTCCTTCGATGGACTCCATGAATTTTTTCCAATTGCTCTAAAACCATCAAACAAAACTTTTAACTCATTTGCATATTGTAGTCCATTATAGCGAAATTGCTTTGCATCTGGATTAGCCAGTGACATAAAAATATAAAAAAGCTCAATAATTATTTGTGGTATAGTTTTGTAAGAATAATTAACAATGAATAAAATAATACCTTTATATACTCTTCCCATTCTGTTGAACTCCAATTTATAGTGTTTGTTTCTGGATCATAACCATTTTCAGTTTTTGATATTGTTTTTGACCATATTCCATATTTTGTTCTTAGATATTCTCACTGATTCTTCAATTGTTTCTAGGAGAAGTCAACATTCTTTCGCTCCTTTAAATCTACCCTTATATAATCTCAAGATTCTTTTTTCAGGGTACCTCCATTTCTTCCTTTATCAGATGATTCTTGCAGACACAAATCATTAAAGATTTTAAGCAAATCTGGATCCTTCCAATTTGCTCTAGCACCATCATTAGAAACCATCCATAAATAACCATTTTTTAACAAAATATTAGTCTATATGATGTTGTTTAACATTGTCAAATTATTATTATGACCCACTAGTATACAAAAAAATTGATGATTACAAGAATTGAAGAAGACAAGACAATTAACTAATACCCAAAAAAAAAGAGAAACAAGATATGTAAGGTTGGTTTTTCACACATCAAGACACATCAATACTTATCAAATAAAACATATTTAGAACCTCAATTCACACTGTATTGTCAAAAATTTGAATACAAACACATTTGTATATTTTCTTTGAAGTAACAAATCAAACAGGCAACATACAAAAAAAAAAATGAATCCCAAAATTGAACAAACTTAAAACAACAAAAACACACTAAATAACAAAACCAACAACACCACCAGAACAAAATAAAACATGTGGACCAAAATAGATGGGTTGGGTTTTTGTGGGTGAGGTTGGTTGATGGGTGTTTGTGTTGCTGTCGGTTACTACTGAAGGTAGGACGGTAGTGGCTTGCTGGTTAGGTAGTCGGTGAAATTTTTTTTTTTTTCGGTTGGGCAGTTGATGGATTTTTTTCAGTTGGGTAGTCGGTGAAAAATCATTTTTTTTGTTTGTTCGTTTACTTTTGTTCATCAGAATCATCCCAAGAGTGCAAAAAAAATTTTGTTTGTTCGTTCACGTTTTTGCTTGTGTGTTGTTGTATTAAGAAGAAAAGAGGAAGAATGGAGGAAGAAGATAAGAAGAACATACTATGTTTGTTGGATGGCACTGACAGAGGCAACAAAGAATTTTGAGATTGTGGAGAAGATGCAGAGGCGATGAAGGAGATATGCAATAGGGATGTGAAACTATTAGGGCAAATTTGTCAAATAAAATTTTATTAAAAAACCTAGTTGTTGAGCATATTTAGTCTTCAATATTAAGTAGGTAAAGAGCTACTTAAAATTTTGCCTTGCATTTAAGTGACACTTATTTTATTAAGGAGTTGTAATATTGAGTTATCAAACAAACTTAATTCATTAAGCACTGAAAGTGTTCAATTTTAAAACTTAAGTTAGATTATCAAAGACGCCCGGGTTGAGGTCTGAATAAAAATATTATATGTCTTAAAGTGCATAACGTGGTTCATGTACTCGAGAATTCATAATAGCAAGAGCTATATCACAATACTACCATCTAATAATTCCTAAATTCAAGGTGGAGGTCTACCCATATTCAACGAATTGCGGATTTGAGCTTTTATGTGGTAATTTTTTGACTGAGGCGAATGGAGGAGAGCAAGGATGAATTCTATTGAAGGGCAATTGAGAGAGAGAATCTCAAATTGGAGAACCCTAATGCTCCGCTCCGTTTGGTAGGGAGGATGAAAAGTAAGAAAAATGAAAAGTAGAAGGAATACACTTTCTATCCTTCAATGATAGAAAGTAAGAAGAACACACTTTATTTCTTTTGTGTTTGGTTGGATGGATGGAAAATAAAAATAACTATTTTTTTTTGTGCTAGCTAAGACTAGGGGTGACAATCGAGTCGAGTCGTGTCATGTCAGATTCATGTTGAGTCATTACGAGTTTATGTCAAATATTAATCAAACCTAACTTAAATAATTTAATTAATTGTGTCGTGTCGAGTTGCGAGTTGACCTGATTATTTTCGTATCGAGTTCGAGTCGTGTTATCGTGTTGAGTCGCAAATTTTCACCTTTAATGGAAAAAAATATATTTTTTAATTTAAAATTTTAATTTTATTAATTTTTTTTAATTTTTTTTAATTTTTTAAAATTTATTAAAATATATACATATTATATTTTTATACGAAATTAATGTATACATAAGATATATAGACAAATAAGATACATCTCAACACAAATAATTAATTTTTCATCTACTTTCTTTTCGATTTTGGAAGAATTGATTTTGGTGAGTTGGAAGGAAAATTAATTCATCCACTTTTCCATCATTTCTATTTTTATTCCTTATCAAACATGATGTTTTATTTATCTCTCGAACTTTTCATCATTTCAACTTTTTATCCTCTCATTTTTTCATCGTACCAAACGGAGCGTAAAACTTAAAGAAGAAAGAATGGAATTGACAGTTAAGGGATAAGAGATAAATTTGCTTTGAAAAGTTAGACGCCTATTGTTAAGGATGAAGTCGGTGGTTTTTGACATTAATTACATATTATTCTTTTTTAATGCTGTCATCTTTTTTGACAAAGAAGTCTAAATTATGATTTTTATGTCAATTAATTTTTTAATTTTTTTTAGCCAATTGAACTCATACACTCTCTAATTGCTTCAATTAAACACTCTTGTCTGCTTCCGTTATATTTTTTTAATAAAAAATGACTAAATATGCAACTCATATGACACAAATGAATCATAATTCACTCATGTGAGTGATGCATTGCTACTTTCCGTTAGATTTTTTAATGAAGACAGATAGAATGATTTAATTGACATAATTAGTGAGTTTAGAGATTGAATTGATACAAAAAAATTGAAGGACTTAATTGACATAAACATGATAGTTTGAGGATTATATATATAATTTTTTTTAATTGAATTCTTTAATTACTAATGTCATTGAAACATAATTTAAAGATTTAATGTATTATAATTATTGAATTAATAGTATTAAGACCTAATAATAATTTAATGTTAAAATCGACCAACAATTTAATCGATATAATCATTAATTCTTTAAATTATGTGGTCCCACTAACATTGTTCCGAAAAGGTGAAAGTAGGTTGACTTTTGCGACATTACACTGCAGCGCAGGGGCTTTTGTCCGTCCAATACAAGAGAGAGAGAGCGAGAGAGCGAGAGAGAGAGAGAGAGGGAGAGAGGGAGAGAGGGTTGGTGGTGGAGATGGGGTGGGCAATCGCATTACACGGCGGCGCCGGCGACATTCCACTGACTCTGCCAAAGGAACGCCGCGAGCCCCGAGAGGCCGCCCTCCACCATTGTCTAGAGGTCGGTGTCGCTGCTCTCAAGGCCCAAAAGTCCCCCTTGGACGTTGTTGAACTTGTGGTAACACTTCAATCCCTCTCTCCATCTTCTCACGCACATCCACACAGTCATGAGACGTCTTTCGGGTGTTCTAACGAAGATCATGGAATACCCGACTGATATTCTCGTTGGTTTTTTTTTTTTTTCCCTCTGGCTACTCATCAACTAATTTCGGCTTTTATTTTAAGCAATTGATTTAGTTGATAGTTTTATGTTCTGTCCTGTTGTTATCGATCACTGAATACAGAATCTCCATGCATGCGTTCTTTCTCTCCCTCCCTCAGCCATACATCTCTTTTTTGCCCTTTTTTTCTTTTGGCCGTTTTTGTTAGGCATTGAACCCCACCTTAGGTGCTGAGTGGTGTCCTCCCCTCCCTAATACCTAATACATTGTTCCGTCTATGAAGCCTAAAGCTTCAACCATGGCATGGCAGTAAGTTGGCCTAGTCTCTCGCCCAACCTTCGCCTTCTTCAGTGGCCAAGTTGAAGCCTTCAACGGAGGTGATAAGGCACTTAAATTTATTATGTCTTGATTATAATTTTATTTCAGAGCATTGTTTCGATCTCCTAGAAAATGAAACATTTTGCCTCGAACCATTGCAGGGAAAAAATGAAAAAATAAAAAATTAAAGAATTATTTTTTCCAAAAAAATCAGTTATAATATATTAAAATATCTTGAAATACCTTAAAATATTCCCAAATAATTATGCAAATGTAGTAGCAAATATATTGAAACATTATAAAACACCACAAAACATTATGAAACACCTTGAAATATTAGAATCTCGATTCATTGCTGATTTGCTTCGGTCTTCTTAGAAACGGAAATGTTTCGAAATAAAATTTTGATTCTTGGTGTTACTCGATACAAAAAATCACCAAAAGCCACTTCATAACACATAAAAATCACCTACGAGTACGACAGTTCCTAAACAATACTTTCAATACTTTTGTATGTAAGTATCATTGGCAAACACAGACCAATTGTATACAATGTCAGCCATAAATTAAATAATCTAACTTAAAAAAAATATTACATCACAACTACTACATAATCCAAACCAAAAGTACATTTATATAATAACAACAAAGTTCACAGCTGCATATTATATATGCATATTTCACCATAAATAAATAAGTTAAGCACAATGTAAAAAACTGTCATTCTTCGGGTTCCAAAACTCCACCGATTATATGTAAAAAAACCATCGAAAACACAAACTTGATGGCAACAACCTATAAGTAAAGAGATGGAAAACTAGAGATATCTGGTCCCAAATTACATCTACGCCAAACTCCTCTCAAACATTGATTAGTTGCTGCCGTGATGATGGAGGAGAAAACCAAATATGATTCTTTTATCCTAAATCGAATTTGTCAAAATCCCACCTTATCTTCACTTAGGAAACCGTTGCCTTCAAGCAACCTTCTCCAAATGGCAACTTGAGAATATCCAAGCTTTATAAAAATCCTTTTGATAGACTTCATCAAGCTGACCAGGTAAGATGAGGAGCATGTAAGATCACATATAAAGAAACTGAAAGAACGAAAATTGTAAGATCAAATAGTCATAATAGTCCACAAATACATAAACATTTTTATTTTCATTCACAAAAGCCTTTCTAATATAATATATTGACCGAATGCTCTATTCAACATTACAAAGTATTTCAAATCTATACGAATGATATTACAACATTAAAATATTCTGAGTCCCCATTGTATGTCAATTGATTGCAATAGAAATTGGTACGATTAAACTCAAATTATTGAAGCTCAAAGTCATTACAAATATATAAGTAACTCGATCAAGGAAAATCAACTTAGGCCATTGTGAAATACCTGGTGGTATGTGTGTGGTGGAGTGCATGTGGTGGTGGATTTGCGTTGGGGCAGAGGATGAAAATAGCAGAAAGGGGGAAGACGAAATTATCGGGGTTAGTTTCCTTGCCAATGGAGGCCAAGAGTGCTGATGAAGAAGATGGGAAACATACTGCAGAATTGAAAAATATGTTATTCCAAAACCAATTTAAACACTAAAATAAACAGTAAATTACAAAATCAATAATCAAATGATTAAATTGATTATCAAAAAGGAGGAAGCTAAGGCAGAGGGGTGCGATGTTGTTGATGTTCGTTAAGGCAGAGGTGCTGCGAGGAGGTGTTGTGTGTTTAGCGATATGCGTGCAATGGTGGATTTGTGTTGGGGTAGAGAAGGAAGAGGGCAGAGAGGGGGTGATGTGGCATCGAGTGAGAGAGAGAATGGGGAAAGATGGGTGTGCATGTTAATCAGTGTATGTCTTGGTTGCTGGGGGAAGGTGAGAGAGAACACAAAAAATTATGAGAACAAAAAAATTCTGATTCCCAAAAATAATATGGTCGATGCTAGAGGAGAGTGAGGAGAAAGAGTTACCTATGCCACTGCTTTCTTGGCCGGTGCCGAATGTGTCAATACTTCATATATTTTTTGATCTCACAAAGAGAAAGAGAAACATGACTGGGAGTTGGGGGAGTGGAGAGACCGTGTGACAGAGAATTGCTAGGGCTTGGGGACTGTTGCTTTCAAACCTTAAAAAGAGATAAAGTCCTATCTTTATCCCTCACATCTCTATCTGAAATTATTTTGGCGGGATAAATTTAATGAGTGGGAAAATATATGTGGGAGACTTAATTTTTTCTGTTAGATTAACAATGAATATTAATAAAGTGATCTGGGACGTTCAAACGATTTTATAAGTTGGGGGAATTGAAAATCCTTTGTACTTTATCATATATATGTAAATTGACCTAAGTAGGTTTTGTACCAGTGAGAAGAGTATGGAACATGATCTCCAGAATAACGAGCAAATTGCCAAAGATTGGGTAGACTAAATTAGAAAGTATTATCAGTACAAGATTCATTTGGTTGAACTCTTTGATATTTGTATTGTATGACCCTAAGCCTTGGCTTATTCAACATTATGACCTTCTTAGGTTTCTCTTTTGATAGGTTGACCTCTTTGGTCAGATATCTTTTTGAGTTCGGATAAGTCCTATTTATTCTCGTATAATCATATTAGGTTTACTAATTTAATCAAATATTTATTTGATAAGCTCGAGATTATCCTTTCCTTGGGCTTATCTTAATCTGCCCCTTTCCTAAAAAGTAGAACCCGCTTAAACTCCTTACTCTTTGGTGTTTAACTCAATTCTCCCTATCCCCACTTCTCCTTCCAATGGGTAACACATATTATTGCTTGATGTCGAACCGAGGAGTTAACTTTCAAATCATATTGTTTAGGGTGTGCTCAAAGCATGCTTGGTAAATAAGACCGTGAAGTTAGACATTTATTAATCTAGTTGGGCACATTCTCAAAGGTGGACTGTGCCCTCCGTTTGACCGGTCAAGACACTCTGACTTGCCTCGTTGATTGTGCAAGTTTGTGCGTTCTTGGCGTGCCCTCGTTTATGTGATCCTTTAAGTTGTCATTTGATTAAGGTTGTCACTTGATTAACGAGTTATTTTGACCCTTTTTCAAAACCAATGTATAGATTAAATTATCTTCTTTGTTAATCCATCCTTACTATAGTTTTTAGGTGTTATATAAAGATGACATTTATTGATTTGATTGATTGGTAATTAATAGTGATGGGAGGGGTTGATGAGAGAGGGTGGACTGACTATGAACTTTGAATTTCATATTATTTGCACAAAGTGTCGCCTCTAGATTCGAACCCACAACTTAGTGTTATCCTTGAATTTTTTATGGGAGTTATTATATGTATGTGTGTGTGGAAATAAAGTTTCTACCTCGTGTATTAGGCGTCACTCTTTTGTTTCTCAGTTCAATATGAGAAATTTCAATAATGGAGCATAAGGAAGCCAGACTGACGATGATAGAATTTTGAAAGGTTTTAAGTTTATTGATTTAAGCATGGGATCTAGGTGATGTCATGCTAATGCTTTAGAGATGATTGTTTTAAGCCAAAAAGCGCTTTTGGGTTTTCAAAAAAAACCAAAGAATTTTTGCCAAGTTGAGGTCTAATAAAGTTTAAGGGAGGAATTTTATGTTCATGGGAATGTCATGAAGCATTCTTTGTGCGTCATTTTTAATGTTGTTACTACTCCTAGATTTAAGACTTGAACTTGTAATTACTGGCAACACCATGTGCTTGTTTTTTTTGTGTTCATTTCTTTATTTGTTTGGGTATTGACCAATTGACTGATGGAGTTTGAGCTTTTGAATTAGAGGTGACAATGATGCTTCTACAATGACAGATTAAAGGCCAGACAAAAATTTTAAATATTAGTGAATGATGATGGTGCGAGCCACAATTTTGGGTCAGAGGTTTTGATGCTTCCTTTATTGTGAAACTGGATCCTATATTTAACAAATCATCTTTCTGAGGAACTACTGGTAGATGAAGCAAGAAGATTCATTTCTTTTCGTATTAATTTTTTGGTGTTCTCAAATGTTCATTTAGTTCACGGATGTTAAATGTTGAAGGGAAAAATACCAACTATAAAAGCTTTACTTCTCACCCTGAAAAGAGGTACAACGTAAGTTTTATCTATTCTTTTTTGTTTTGTTTGGAGAGGATATATTTTGTTGATGTCATTGAGTGAAGATGGAACTCAAGATGAATAGTGTTCTGTGTTTCATGGCATCTGTCCGACAATTTTGCTTCGACAACCTCGTCACGGCCTATAGTTTTTCTTGCACCCCCATCGATTCCATTTTACGAAATCTCGTCACAGATCTTTTCCAGATAGTGTTTCTGTATACTTGCATGACTTGGGTTCTTGATGGAATGGGGTTTAGTTGATTAAGAATGATGATAAGACAAGGAAACAGGGAGTAACCTGGATTGGAATTGAGTGGAACTGTCCTCATTGAAATTTTTCGTTGATCTATATATTACCTCAGTTTACTGTTTGAAAATGTGTCAGACAAATACGCATCTTAGTGGCTCTTACTTTCCCAGGGTGAGATAGAGCTGGCTCTAGACATATGCTAGCTTGGGAAGCTTAATATCACTGTATCTTATACTAGTCAGGGGCCTTTAGCTATCCTCTTTGGTTGATTGTAATTGTTATTTCCGGTGTATAAAATGTCCTGCTTTTAACAAAACTGGACGGTGCAGGTACGTGAACTAGAAAACAATTCGCACTTCAATGCTGGTAAAGGATCCGTGCTGACCAGCAAAGGCACTGTTGAAATGGAAGCATGCATCATGGATGGTAATTCAAAGAAATGTGGAGCTGTTTCTGGTCTCACCACTGTTGTTAATGCCATCTCTCTGGCAAGACTGGTCATGGAGAAAACTCCTCACATATATCTTGCATTTGATGGGGCAGAGGCATTTGCAAGGGAACAAGTAAGTGCAAGTTGTACTGCATTTCTTTATCATTCTTTCCACAAAAGGGTATTTTGTTTCAATAGAAATTATACTTCTTCTTTTCCCCCCTTACTACTGGAAAACTTACCACGAGGGGTTTTAGAACCCTATTTATGGTGTTGCACACTGAAGTTGAACTCTTGTTTGGCCATAGTAGATTAATTCATCTTAACTAAATCAAACAGTTGTCTGTGATCATCTGCAGATCTAAATATCCACAGTCTATACTTTGTATCTACGATTTTATTGGCTTAGATAATCTTAAGTGAGTTTTACTTATGTTGCTCTGATATGGTTTAGAGCAAAGAAACCTTTCCTGCTGTGTCAGCACCTATTTTTTGGTTTGGGCCCTGGTCCAGACCAGAGTCCAGACATATTTGCTTCTTTAATGTAAAATTGCTGGTCTCATCTAGATAGGGGACAAGAAAACTGCATCTGCTGTGTCAGCACCTCATTCTTAGTCCATCCATTCTGACATTATGTTAAAATGCTATTGAATCCACATCCCAACTATTTTTCCTCTTTCTTCTCTTCAAGGCTTAACAAGAAATGCTCCTTGATTTCTTTCACCTCTCTCTTTCTCCCTCTCTTCCATTTTTAATTTTTTTTAACCCATTAGTAGTTTTAGTCCTAAAGTTTTTACGGCAGTCTACATTTTTTAGCTAATTCATTTTTAGTTTAAGGGACAGTTCTGTATCAGATGTTAAGGAATTATTATGCCTTTCCTTGTTCAAGCTGTCACTATGATAGAAGTCTCAGAATCTTTAAACAGGTCTAATTGTTTGCTTTTCTTTTTCCTTACTTGGTTTATCTTTGGTTATAGTCCACTATATACGTAAATTTGAATCAAAGGCCTTCCCCATATTGTCACTTTCTTGATTTAGTACGATACAATCGTTGGTCTGATTCATTCTAACTTGTCATAATGCCAGTTGCTAAGTTTTCATTTATTACTATTTGGAGCAAAACAGTTCTTACCCATCATCTTGACTAGCATTGTAAACCATTTGAAGTTTGAACTAATGGCTGATGGAAAGTATCCATAATAAAGATCAAAGTCGCTTTTGTGTACATGATTTGCTCATTCACCAATCTTAACGTATACAACTATGATAGTGACGTAACCCAAAACTTGATCAAGAATGGTCCCAATCACATTATTTCATGTCTGATATGTCCTTTTCCTTTGGGTATGCTCCCTGATATCCCCGTTATGTGTGCTTATGCAACTTGGTTTTTGAAACCGAACCGCCAACTTGTCCAACATGATGTCGTATTATTTATTCGTAACACGAGAAACATGGGAACGCATATAGAAACTTACCTAAAAGTTGGTGTCCCTGCTTTGGATATGCACTTTTGATTAGTTATTTTCTATTTCTACCTTTAATTGGTATTTTACAAGGGGCCATAAGTGTAAGACATAACTGGAAAATTTCTGTTTGCTTAATTCTTTTCTGTTTCTTCCTTTAATTGGTATTGTACACGGGGCTATCAGTGTATGATATAACTGGAAATTTTCTGCTTAGAAGAGATAAAAATATAAGATAGCTGTTGCTGATAATATAGGGCATATAATATGCACGTGGTGCCTGTTGAGCTTCATCTTCCCCTTATTTCAATTGTTGATTTGGCATATAGTTAAATTAAAATTCTATACTTGTCCTTAAAGATATGTTCTTATGCATATCTGAATGTCGAAATTTTTGTAGGAGACTGTTTCTCACACTTTTAGGAGATTCCAGCTAGATTGATGTGGCGAAATTGTGATGAAACACTCCCTTACCAGTTATGGTTACCACAATTGATAGAAGGCATTGGGAAAAGACCATTTGTGAGGGCTGATTTTTTTTGGCTTTCCTTGGACTGGAATTTGATGAAGGTATTGGGTAGGTGACTAGGTGTATGGAATAGGTAAGGTTTTGAGGTAATAATTACGCTAGGGAAGACAATTTGTTGGATCTTCTCTTTGTCATGAACAATACTTGTGGACTCTAATTAGGGCTGTGGTTGTTCTTTATGTTGTTGATCTTGAATGATTGAAGATGGGAAGAGACATAGGCAATATGTTGCTGGAAATTCAACTTAGTGATAGAGAAAATGCTTTAATGTAGGGAGAGGATTGGGATTATGGGAAATACAATTTAGATTTAAGAGAAGAAGGAAGAAAAAGAAGATAAATCAAGATTCTAGCAACTACTTAGAGTCCTTTGGGCATCACACCCAAGGTTAGTGTTGCATCTCACAATTCCCGAAAGCTTCAGTTGTGAAAATTCTTTAAGCCAACGTCCGTGTGTTTAACAAAAAGATTATTCTAGCAGTTTTTGACAATCTCTAGTCCTCTTCTTTTATCATAATATTTCTTCGTCAATCAACTCCTGCGTCCTTCACAAGACAATCTGGCTTGGTGTAGTATTTTTGGTTTATCATTTGCCTTTACGTCCTTGATGATCCAGTATTTAAAAAACAGGACCGTACATTTTCAATAACAAAATTTAGCTCTTTAGAATTTTTTTTCCTATCGAACCAAAAAGTGTACACGTTTCCTTCAGCTCAACCAGTGCAGGATGATTGTTTTGGTGGTGGACGTAGGTCATGGAAAGCTTGTACACTTGTCGTTTTATTAACTAGAACTAGAACAGGGTGATGATAGGATTAGGGATAAGAATGAATCGAAATTGGCTCGATTTTAGATGGGTTTGGCTGTAGGAATTGCAGAAAATTAGGTGCCGGAGGTTGTGGAGAGCGACTAATTATGGTGTTTAAGTGTTGTATTGAAGGCCAAAAGGTTAGGAGAAAAGTTGGGCTTGGGTAGAGCTTGATATGGCAGTGTTTAGAGAATAAGAAAGTAGGAGATTAAGAATCTAGCAATCCTGTCTAGAACATCCTAGGAATGACACCCTAAGGTAAGGTTGAGAAGACTGTAATTCCCACTTAGAAATCCCTATCATTATTGGTCGAGAAAACTCTGGAAATTCATCTGTAATTCCGCTGGATTATCCCTTAATATTGCATCAACTCGTAGGCATTCATACCAAAAGATGACACACAACACATCATAGAAAAAATAGGAAGTCATTCATAGTGAGTCTTCACTCGCTATTTCAAAAAGGAGCTAAGACATAATATAGGTGCTTGAGGACCAAGTGAAGTTGGAGGCAAGTAAACTTGGAGATCATGTTATATTTGGTGGCCATTTAGGACTGAGAACACTAGATTTATATATCTCTGTTGAAGCCCACCTAGAATGATCCAAATAGATTACTTAACCCTTTATAAGACACATGGGCTACAAAATACAATAAAACTCGTGGGGTAGAAGTACCATACCAGTCTTGCAATTATTCAAATTACCTAAATACCTTGAGTCCCCAAAATAATGAAATAAAAGTAAAATGTTTCTATCGGCGTACGAATTCTAAAATTTGTATAAGAAGACACAAAATAACCAAAAGCTTTGATTATACAAAGCTCCACTCGAAATTACATATTTATGCTTGGTCTTTGTGCATGTCGAGTATTAATGCTGATGTCCTCAAAGAAGGAATTCTGTAATATGCGGGTGTTAATATTTATCAATGGAGAATATCTGTAACATGTGGGTGTTAATATTTAATATATTCTAGCATATTGGTCTTATGTTATGAAAAATTTCTAGTTGGGGAAAGAGATGTGGAGTTATGTTAGTGGTACTTTGCAAGTTCCAACAGATTCAAAGACAGATAAATATGCTAACTTAAAGAATACCTGGGAAGTCAACAATGCTAAAATCATCACTTAGATTAACAACTCAATTGATCAGACCATTAGTGTGCATTTGACTAAGTTTAACACAATCAAAGAGATTTGGAATTATTTAGCTACATTGTTTGTTTAGTCCAATTTTACAAAGAGATATCAGCTTGGCATAAAACTCGAATTGCACGTCAGGGTGATAAGACCATACAAGAGTTCTACTCGATTATGACTGAATTTTGGGATCAGTTAGCACTTGCTGAACCTACTGAATTGAGTACTCATATGGTATATCGTACCTTTAGGGAGGAGCAGCGATTGGTACAGTTTTTGATGACTCTTAGAGATGACTTTGAGGGTCTTCGTTATTCTATTCTCCATCGTCTCCCACTTCCTATAGTTGATGCAGTATTGAATGAGTTTCTGTCTGAAGAAATTCGTCTTAAGACTCTTTTTGGAAAGGATTTTCTTCCATTGCCTAATCAGACTTTACTGGCTGTACCATCCAAAGGGACTTCTCACTCGCAGACTAAATATCGGAGTCGAGCTGCTTTAGATGAGTGTAGTTTTTATTGTGAGAAGGGTCACTAGAAGGTTCAATGTTCTAAATTGGTGAAAAAGAATGTCAAGGGGGCCTTACATCAGCCTTTTAAGCCCAAAGATCGTCATACAATTGTAGCTATTTAATCGGTGGATGTGACATTCCCATTAGCTCCCAGCATGACTATGATAGCTGATCAGTTGCAGAAGTTTATTTCCCTTCATCAACCAGGTGCCCCATTAGTTTCTCTCTCCATAGGTTCATTTATTACAGGTCCTTCAGGTGTCTCTTGAACTGCTTGGGTCTTTGATTCTAGAGCCACCCATCATATGACTAGTAATTCTTCCTTATTTGTTTCTATTGCTTCTCCTACCTCTATATTTGTCCTTATAGCCAATGACACCCAAATGTCTTTGGCTGGTGTTGGAACTATCGTGTCTTCCCAGCTTACACTTCTTGATATCTACTATATTCCTCAACTTATTTTAAATTTAATATCTATTAGTCAGTTGTTTGATTCGGGATTTTTAGTTCACTTTTCTTCTACTGGTTGTGTTGTGCAAGATTCACGGTTTAAGAAGCTAATTAGGACAGGCCATAGAAATGGAGGGCTATATGTGTTGGACAAGCTTTATGTCCCTGAAGTTGTTGCATCTACTATTGATTTATCTTCTTTTCAATTGATTCCAAAATCGTCTAGGTTTTATTTATGGCATTCTCGTTTAGGCCATGTTTCTCATTCTCGTTTAAAATTTTTAGTTTCTACTTATAGTTTAGGTAGTTTAGAGGGTCATGATATTTCAAATTATAGTGGTTGCAAGTTGGTTAAATTTACTGCACTATCTTTCAGTAAAAGTAATTCTCGTTCTTTTGCACAATTTGATCTTGTATATTTTGATATTTGGGAACCAGTTCCTATTGCTATTAAAGGGGGGGGGTCTAGATATTATGTTTCTTTTATTGATGATCATACCAGATATTGTTGGGTGTATTTGATAACACGTAGGTTTGAGTTCTTTTCCATTTTCACTACCTTTCGTGCTATGGTGTGTACTCAATATTCTTTTATCATCAAATGCTTCTGTTGTGATCAAGGTGGAGAATATTCTTTTAATACTTTTTATGATTTATTGAAATCTGATGGTATTATTTTTTAGTCTTCTTGTACCGACACACCTGCTCAGAATGGAATGACTGAACGGAAACATCGTCACATTATTGAGACAACTCATTCTCTGTTATTGTTATCCAGTGTCCCTAGATTTTTTTGGGAAGAAGCAGTTGTTACAGCAGCTCACCTGATTAATTATATTCTTACAATCCTTAATTCTGGTGTCTCATCTTTTGAAAAATTATGTGGTAAGACACCTGACTATTTCTCCTTATGTGTGTTTGGATGTACATATTTTGTTCTACTACCTAGTGTTAATCGTACCAAACTTTTGGCTCGTTCAGCCTTATGTGTTTTTCTTGGCTACGGTGAGGGATAAAAAGGATTTCGGTGTTATGATTCTAGTACACAAAAACTTTATGTTTCTCGCCATGTTGTTTTTATGGAGCATAGTCTTTTTTTTTTCCAATTCCATCTAGTTCATCTTTTCTGTATAAATCTAATCTTATTTATCTTGATCCTTTTCCCTCTAATGTTTCTCTTGATTCCTATATTGGTGATATGACTGTGGCGGATCTTCCCTCCTCTTCTTCTTCTTCCTCTTTGCCTGATTTGTCTGTTACCTGTCCTTCGATTGTGCATACTTGTGTTCACTGGACTCCCACCGTCTCCTCCACAGATGTTGTGCCTTCATCTGCACCTCTTGGCTCTCAATCAAATTCTGACACTCAGAAGTGTCCTGATAGGTTTGGTTGGTCTAACTTTTGTTACTCTTTTGATTCTTGTTCTTTCCTAACTTTTATACATTCTCTGTCTGAACCAACCTCCTATAAGGAGGCTATACTTGATCCTCTTTAGTAATAGGCTATAGATGAGGAGCTTTTCACGTTACATAAGACTCGAACTTGGGAGTTGGTGCTTTTACCTTCTAGTAAACGTCCCATTGGTTATTAGTGGGTTTATAAAATCAAAACCCAATCTGATGGTTCTATGAAAAGGTACAAGGCTAGATTAGTGGTCAAGGGATTTGCTCAAGAGTATGGGCTTGACTACGATGAGACCTTTGCTTCAGTGGCTAAGATGGCCACAATTCGCACAGTAATTGCTGTGGTAGCTGTTTATCAATGGAGCTTATTTTAGATGGATGTGAAAAATGCTTTTCTTCATGGTGATTTATTTGAAGAGGTCTATATGACTGCTCCACTTGGGTTGCTTTGTAGTCTTGGTCATGTGTACAAACTTCACAAGGCTTTATATGGTCTTAAATAGGCCTCGAGGGCATAGTTTACAAAATTTTCTTTAGTCATATGTGACTTAGGCTTCTGTGCTAGGGATCATTGTTTTGCTCTCTTCCTTCGATCCACTTCTTCTGGTTTCATTATTCTATTACTTTATGTGGATGACAAGATTATTATAGGTGATGACAATGTTGGAATTCAGCTATTGAAAACTCAGTTACAGGATTATTTTGAGATGAAAGATTTTGGTCCACTTCGATATTTCTTAGGGATTGAGGTTGCATCCTCTCCCAAGAGTTATCTTCTTTCTCAGTCAAAATATACCTTAGATGTTATTCAGCGAGATTGTTTATCGAATACTCGAACAGTTGACACACCCTTAGAGCACAATGTTCGTTATACTTTCTCTGATGGTTCTCTCCTGCTTGATCCTACATTATATCGTATTATTGTTGAGAGTTTGGTGTATTTTACTGTTACTCGTCCAAATATTGTTGATGCGGTTCATGTGGTTAGTCAGTTTGTTGCTGTTCCTACCATACTTCACTATTCCGTTGTTCTTCGGATTTTTCGATATTTACGAGGTACGTTACATCAAAGTTTATTATTTTCTTCCTCTTTGTCTCTGGAGCTCCATGTTTACTCTGATGCGGAGTGGGCTAGTGACTCTATGGATCGCAAATCCATCGCTGATTTTTGTCTCTTTTTTAGTAATTCTCTTATTTTTTGGAAAAGTAAAAAACAAACTGTTATAGCTTGATCTTCTGCTGAATCTGAGTATCGTGCTATTACACTACCCCATCAGAGATAGTTTGGTTGCGTTGGTTGCTTGTTGATCTTGACATTTCCTTGACTACTCCTACTCCTATGTATTGTGATAACACCAGTGTTATCCAAATTGTTCACAACTCGGTGCTTCATGAGCGCACCAAACATATAGAAATTGATTGTCACTTTGTGCGCCATCATCTTCAGCTGGGCATGGTCTCTTTCCCATATCTTCCTTATATTATGCAATTGGTAGATTTCTTCACCAAATTTTACACTAATAGTCTGAAGAGAATCAGAATGCCCACTTGCCTTAATGTTAAATAAAGCAGAAAATAGCAATAAAACTAGATTTTCAGCAACAATCCAACAACCCAACAACCCAGCAAATCAATAAACAACCATTTCCCAAATTCAACCACAGAACAACAATCACAAAGCAGTCGGTGCACTGTGAAGGCGAGGAACAGTTCACTGATGCACAATAGAGGCATGAAACAGCCAACTAATGCACAAGGAAGCACAAATCCAACCACAAAATAGAAAGAGGAAGACAATCGGTGCATTGTGAGGTAGTCGGTGCACTGTGAAGACAAGAATAGCCAAAGCCAAGAAATCAGAGGAGACGAAGCTTAGAAGGCAGACCACCAAACAATCTCAAATCATACAAATCTCATCCCAAATCAACTAAACTACCTTGAATCATTCAGATGAACATTCAATACTCTTAGTCGCACCTCTCTTGGCTGATTGGAACCAAAAATTTTGGCAGAAAGTGTCGAGTATAACAGATTAAAAAATCTATATGTATTTTTTCAAAAATATTTAAAAAATAGAAACCCTTATCAAATGAATTCGAAACAAAAAGAGAAGCACACCAATGAGAAACCCATGAAGAGTCGATCCTGATGGTGATATTCACAGTCAGAGACTAATGACATTATCATTATGTTATCGCCGGCGATGATGACATCAGTGGCTGTTTATCGTCGGTTCAATTCGGGTTCACCAGATCTTCTTCTAGACTTCAATCATGTAATATTATTATTTAGATTTATTGATCAAAGCTCTGATACTATGTTAATATTTATCAGTGAAAGAGGAAAAATATATTCATCAAGAATAACCAGATTTGTATTACAGACTCATTGAAAAGACAAACTACACAATAATAGTCTTATATACTAGGGAAAAACATAGTAACATAAATAACTAATCTACTCCTAATGCTAATAAACTAGATTACTCTAAAAGTGGGATCACCTCACAACAAGTAGGATCTCTATAAGCATCGCAAGAAAGAGAAACATAATAGTGCCGAGTTATTGGAATGATTTTCTATCTATTTCAATTGTTTTATAAGGACAAGCATGCAATTTGGTTGAGGTGATCAACTAATTACAACATTCATGTGTCACCATCAATAACAAGCTTTAATGCTTGATCCCCATCGCAAATTGACCTCTTAAAAAATTGAAGTTTGTTTCAAATTATTATGAGTTTAAACTTGAATAATTGTATATTAGGTTTGAGGAAAAGAAAGAGAAGAGGAAGAGAGAATGAAAAAGAGTATGAAATCATATTGTGTGTAGCGCTTATGTTGCCAACACCATATTACCTATTTATATTTGATTGATATTAAAATCAATTACTATATTAAGAAAGTAGAACGTTATTGGAAAACCACATAATAGAAAAATAGATTAATAGGGAATAGACATAATAGGAAAGTAACACTCTAATACTTCCCTCAAGTTGGAGTAGAGATATAAAAATGTCCAACTTGGAATAAATGCCCCTAAAGGTGAATCCTGTTAATGTTTTGGTGAGAAAATCATTGAGTTGACCGCAATTGCTCCACAGAGACAATAAGGATAAAAAAACCAAGCTCTAGGTGACTGTTTTAGACCATTCAAGGACTTCTTTAATCGACACACACTATTGCAATACTCCCCTTAAGCAACAAATCTTGGTGGTTGCTCTGTGTGAAGTCTAAAACATTCCTTTTGTTTTCTAGAGAAACAATTAATGACCATACCAAAATAAGTAACAGCAAACGACGATCACGACAACACAGACGAAAAGAACATGATAACAACATATGAAGAATATGACAACAATAGCACCACCAACAATATTGACCCAAACGAACACAACCAACGCCATCACAATGAGTCACATGCAACAACAATTAAAACCGCAGTAAAAACCAAGTAAACCAAGTAGAACTGGAGTTGAATTAGCCAAAAAGGGCCAGAACTAGGATGAAAACACTAAGCTAGAACTAAATCAGCACCAAATTGTGCTGAAAACCATTGAACTGATTCTAAAGCAATGGACATGAATTAAAGCTGACCGACAACCACTAAACCAACACCAAACTGTACCGAAAACCACCGAACTGACATTAAATCGGGTTTAAAATACTGAATCATATTTAAACTGGGATAAAAACCACGAAACTAGTACCAAACTAGCCCGAAAATCACAAAAATTATCACTAAATCGAATTAGAAACACTGAATTAGAATTGAATGGGGATGAAAAACTACTAAACCAAAACCATTCTGACCTAAAAATTAGGCACCAAACTAGGCTAAAAACATTGAATTGAAATTGAGCTAGGATAAAAACAACTAAACAAGCAGCGACCTAATTTCTTTGAACCAACACTAAATCGATCTAAAAACACTAAAATTCGCACCAAGAATCAAACACCGGAGACACAAACACATTTTTAGGAATCTCAAAACAACTGATAATGATCACAATAGCCAATGAGCAACTGATGAAGATTCCAACGACCGGAAAACTGCAGCTTAGAGCGATTTAGATAACCACAACAATTGGCGAAATTTCAGTAGCAAGCTTGACCTATTTTCTATGAATTGGCACTAAACCGGTCTAAAAAAACTAAAATTCGCACCAATGATCAGACACTGGAGACACGAACACAGATTCAAGAATCTTAGAATAGTTGATAATGATCATAATAGCCAATGAGCAACTGATGTAGATACCGATGATAGAAAAACTGCAGCTTAGAGTGATTTCGATAACCACAACAACTGGCGAATATGCCAACGATTACAACTTAATGTGTGCTGGGCTGGCCCAACCACTAGGCAAGTAAGGTGCTCACCCAGGGTTGGGCCCCACTTCCCAAGAATCTTGTTTTAATACCAAGTTGAAACTTGAATAATCATATGTTAGGGTTGAGGAAAAGAAAGTGAATAAAAAGAGAGAACAAAAGAGTACGAAAAAATATTGTGTGTAGTGTTTATATTGTGAACACTTTATCACCTCTAATGACAATTACAATATTGAGAAAGTAGAACAATAGAAAAATAACACTATAACATTAATGTGGTTTGGGTATGGCTCATGATGGAAAGAAGGTTTTTCTTATTCGTTTTCTAACACATGGAAGGTTCCATGGCCTTAAGTGAAGGAATATCATTTACTTTTCATTCATGTTACATCAACTCTTTTACATGCTCCGCCTTGTCATGGCCTTAAGTGAAGGAATATCATTTACTTTTCATTCATGTTACATCAACTCTTTTACATGCTCCGCCTTGTGAAATTTTATTCAAGTCTTCATAAAGAGAAGATACGTTGCTCTAATATCAAAATGTTAATTGAACCACACAATGGTGTGCCCTTGTATGAGCCAGATATGGACTTTTACATAATATAATTCTTATAGGACATGGATTCAAATTTGGATGTTAGCACCCTCCATAGAGACATAAAAAGTTACTGAAGGTCACAAAATCAAACTTTGAATGCCTTGCCATTTATTAAAAAAAAGGTATTTCACGTCACCTAAACTGAGTTGCTCCTCTATTCCTCAACGAGCGACTCCCATGCCTTGATGGCCTTCCGGAACTACCATGTCTTGATGGAAATGCAATGAGCAATTGGCATGTTATGCACATTTTAGAATGAAAATACACAGTTTCGATTGTTGTTTGTTCTTGCCATTTTTAAATTTCTTTTTTCATTTGAAGATTTTTTTGGGTGAAATTTATGTACATGCTGTAGTACCAGTGATTTGTTGACTCTGGCAGATTGTATTGATTAGGGTGTTGAGACTGTAGATCCAAGTCATTTCATAACTCCAGAAAATATTGAGAGGCTAAAACAAGCAAAAGAAGCTAACAGAGTTCAGGTATGTTTGTTGTCTTTGCTTCCCATGGAATTTAGCATGCTCATGTTTGAATCAATTGTAGCTTCTAAAGTTTTGTAGCATATTTGACCCTGGAATGTAATTAGATGCCATTTACCATTTTTGCTGTCTGAAATCTTCGAAGTTGGAACTCTTTCAAACTTGTTGAAGTAAAATTATTTCTTTTTGTTCTATTTTCTAGTTAAACTTTTCTGATAGGGTTGTGTGTACTATATGATAGTCCAGCCTTGAGACAGTTATTTGAAAGTTTCAACTAGGGACAACTTCCAAGTAATTGATTCATACATTTGAATTCTTGAAATAATGAGTAATTTTGGAATCTAAAGAGAATATTGACTAAAAAATTGACTATTGAATCTAAAATAATAGTTATTTTTCACATTTTCAATTAAAATCCAGAGAAAAGAGCTAATCTCTTCTTGTTTTCTGTGCAAATATTTGTTATTTGTCTGTCAATGTTTACCCTATGCACAATGACTTCATAATTTTATGTGCAATTTGAAACATTAATTGATGTCGGACAACACTTCACTGCCCAAATTGGTTGCTTTATGATTATTGTTTTGGTGAACTAAAGTAGTGAAGAGTCAAGAGCCCATTAAGTTAACTTTATAAATGAGGGAAATATGCCATTAGCTTTATTAACTTCTAGATGGAATGGACTTCGGATAAAAATGTGATGAGCTGCTTGAATTTCAGAGAATGATTGGTGAGATACTTGGATGGCACATTTTTAAGACAGGAGGGTTAAACTAAAGGCTCAGAATATAGACGGAGCTTGGTGTACAGTCATTACCTAAGAAAACAGAGATTGGTGTGAATTAAAAATGGCTGAGTTTGATTCT
>CAUOFW020003138.1:0-39745 GCA_963454935.2 Ilex paraguariensis
TTTGGATTTGGTTAGGGACACCTCTAAGAAAGTGGACTTGATACAAAAGCGTCTTCTCACAGCTCAGAGTCAACAGAAGAGCTATGCCGACAAACGACGACGACCTCTAGAGTTTGAGGTGGGAGATCATGTGTTCTTGAAGGTAATGCCTAAGAGAGGAGTGGTCAGGTTCGGCAAGCAGGGAAAGCTGTCGCCAAAATATATCGGACCCTTCGAGGTACTCGAGAGGATAGGTACAGTTGTTTACCGATTGGCATTACCGCCAAATTTATCAGGTATTCATGCAGTATTCCATGTCTCTATGCTCGTGAAATACACCCCAGATCCGACTCATATGGTGGATTGGGGAGAGCTTGTTATTGATGCTGATGGGACTTTCGAGGAAGGACCGGTGCGTATCATGGATAGCTGGGAACAGGTCTTGCGAGGCAAGACCGTGCAACTAGTAAAGGTGATGTGGCAGCACTGAGGAGTGGAGGAAGCAACATGGGAGCACGAGGACACCATCTGTACCAATTATCCTTTCTTATTCGAGGATGGAGGTACTTTCTTATAGTAATTAGATATTAAATGATTGTTGCATATGCATGTGATTGTATGTGTATGTATGTGTGATTTTCGGGGATGAAATTCTTTTAAGGGGGGAAGAATGTAAAAATCAGGTAAATTTGGACTTTTTCAAAAAAAAATAAAGAAAGGGCAAAATGGTAATTTGTCATTATAATGCGTATTAAAAATACTCATGTTCTAGACCTCAAATGAGGAAACGGAGTTCGCCGTTGGGTTCGTATTGTAAAACCTAGCCACACTGTCAAATTTCATCAAATTTTGAGATAGTCAAATTTTTACACGGTGTTCGAGACGACTGCATGGCAAATGACATTTTAAAGGTCCCAAAAAATAAATTTTATAAAAAATCCTTAAAATTAAGTTAAAGTTCAAATAAAATTAATTTGAACTTAATCTGAGATATAATGAATCGTTTCGTGACGAAAAACGGATCCAGAAGTCGAAAATATTCGATGCAATTTGGACCGCACATTAAGGGGGTATAAATAGGGGCAATATCTGAAAAATCAGGTATTTCTCACCATTTTTCAATCTTGTTTGGCTAGTCATAGAGAGAAAAGGGAGAGAAGAGAGAAAGCTTTGATCTTCAAGCTTCTTTTCCGATCCAAGAAGTTCCGTCGCTCGAATCAACTCGAACCAAGAGTTAAAGTCGATCACCCTGACGAGGGCTACGTCTACGTACCAAGAAACGTGGATTTCACCGAAGAACCAAAGAAAAAATTTTGGAGAAATCAAGTTCTTGGACTATTGTTGAAATTTTTGGAAGTTCTATCATTTCCTTCACGCTACAAGAGGTAGGGTCCTTCCTACTTTTGTTTTATTCCTCTCCTTTGGGGTTGTTCTAAGGCTGGTTTAGGGGCTGAAGTTATGGACTGTTAGGGACTGTTTTGGGATGAAATTATGGACTGTTTTGGGGTAAAAATTAGGAATTGTTCTGGGGTGAAATAATGGACTGTATTTGAATTGTTTTAGTGCCTGAAATGGGGCTGCATGTAGGCTGTCCAAATGGACTATTTTTAGGCCATTTTACAGATTAGTTTTAGGCCATTTTACGGACCATTTTTAGGTCATTTTATGAATTTTTTTAGGCTGAAATTGTGCCTTTGTGATTAAGTGTATTATTGGCATAAAAATTGTGATCACATACTTGGAATTGTTTTATAAAAATCGTCAATGTATATACATGCTTGTGCTATATTGATATTATACATTGACATTGTGGAAAATTATGGGAATTATATGCTTATGATATAATTTTGTCATGGGATATGTGAAATGTGTTGATATTGTTCATATGTCTTTCATAGAACAATGAATATGTTATCATTGTACAATGGGACATTATATTGCATATGCACGATAACATTGCATCATATGGGTGTGTGTATGGTTGTCACTAACACCACACTTGGTGAATGAGGAGTGGACTCGATTAAGCTTGGTTGAAGACTTGGCCGATTCGCACGGGTTGCATGGTAATTAGGATTGGGGTTAACAAGAAGGGACTAGAAGATTCCTCGGGTGCAAGGCTCGGTGATTAGGATACGCACTCCCTTGGTTTGGCCCATGAAGTGTGTGGGTGTACGTGGAGTCCTTGGTAGAAGTCCATAAATTTCGAGTAAGTTGGAGACCCTTGGTGTAAGCCCATGAACATCCACCCCATACAAAGACCCTAGATTGGTAAAAGTCGTTGATGTGCAACATAAATGACAATTCCATACACATTGGTACTAGCATGTGTTGAGGAGCTGGGAAGAGCTCGGGTTGATGTTCATGAGTGAGTCTCATCTCATTTCATGGCATGACATAATAAATTCCAACATTGAATGCATATTCTTACTTGGAATGTTGATGTGAATATGAAATATTGTATGTGAGCATTGCATGTGCACTTAGGTGGGGAGTAGCCTCTGTAAGAATTACTCTACTGGGCGTGGCTCACCCTATATGAAAAAATATTTCAGGTGCTGGATATACACTGGTGGACGGCCCTCACTTGGATCCTCAAGGTTGAAGAGAGACCGGATTATGGCCTTTAACCTTGGTTTATGTAAAACTGTGTTTTGGGCATGTAATGTGTAAAAGAATTGTAATTGAATTTATATGGACTGTTTTAATATAACGGTGCATGTTTTTGTATGAGTATGGATAAATGGACCCGGTGTGGTCAATGTTTACTTTTAAATAGACCCGGTGTGGTCAGTATTGTATACTGGATTTCGAATAGGTCATGTGATTGTATAATTGCACAAGTTGTGTTTTGGGTAGAGTTCTCCATACAAATGAAACTCTACCTGAATTTTTGTTAAATTATGGACTCCGGTAAATGGGGCATAATTGCGTGATATCGAATTACTCGGTATTTTCGGGTATTTTAGCGGGTTGATGGGTAATCAACGGACCCCCGGATTTTGGGGTGTCACATTCAGTAGAAAAGGAACCAAAAATACAAAATGAAAGAGATCATCCGTGTCCAATTCCTTTACCTTTTCCTCAAATCTGTAAAAGATCAATTTGAAATTCTTGATCTGTTTAAATAGGTAAAGATTAGCATCCCTTTGTTGGATACAATTAAATGAGTTCTAGTCTATGCTAAGTTTTTAAAAGATCTTTGCACGATAAAAAGAAAAACTAATGTACCATAGAAAGCATTTCTAACTGAACAAGTTAGTACTATAATACAACATAACACTCTTCTTAAATACAAAGATCCGTGTAGTCTTACAGTCTTGGACATCATTGGAAATTTTTGAATTGAACAAGCTCTGCTAGATCTTGGAACTAGTTATAATTAATGTCATATTTAGTGTATACACAATTAGAATTAAGTGGGCTAAAACCTACCAATGTTACATTACAATTAACAAACCGATCAATAAAAACTCCACAAGGAATTAGGGAAGATGTTATTATCCAAGTTGATCAATTTTATTTCCCAACAGATTTTATTGTTTTAGATACACAACCAATTTTTCATGCATCTGCATACATACCTGTTATTTTGGGTCGACCATTCCTAGCAATATCAAATGCAATGATAAATTGTAGGAATAAAATCATGAAACTTTCATTAGAAAATATGACCTTGGAATTAAATGTTTTTGACAGTGTAAAACAACCTAGAGAAGAAGAAGAAATGCATGAAATAAATTGTGTTGAGTTGTTAACTCAGTTTTTTTGAAGAGGTTTTTTCTGAAAAAAGAATTATATACATTAGAATCTATACCTGATACTGAATCTGAAAATATATCAGCAAGAAATCCAAAATGTGAAAAATTATTAACAAAGTCTGTACAATCTAATGTCAAAGTTTTTAAGCCAAAATTAAAACCTCTCCCAACTAATCTAAAATATGTCTTTTAGGGGAAGATGAAATCTATCTAGTGATAATATCCTCAAAATTTCAAGAAAAACAATTGACAAAAGTTGTGAAAGATCACCAAAGTATTATTGGATGGACAATAGTAGATATAAAAGGTGTATAAGTCTACTTCTATGTACTCATTGTATCTACTTAGAAGAAGATGTTAGACCATCTCGTTAAATGCAAAGAAGATTAAATCCACATTTGAAAGATGTAGTCTGCGCTGAAATACTTAAACTATTAGATGCTAATATTATTTATCATATATCTGATAGTAAATGGGTTAGTCCTACACGGGTAGTCCCTAAGAAGTCTGGTGTTACTGTAATAAAAAATTAAGAAAATAAATTAGTCCTAATGCGTACAGTCACAGGTTGGCGTGTGTGTATTGACTATCGAAAGCTAAATTACCTCACCAGAAAAGATCATTTCTCATTACTTGTTATAGATCAAGTTTTAGAAAGAATAGCTAGTCATGAATATTATTGTTTTTTAAATAGATATTCTGGTTAGAATCAGATTGAAATTGCAATAGATGACCAAGAAAAAATTACATTTACATGTCCTTATAGTACTTTTGCTTATAAAAGGATGTCTTTTAGATTATGTAATGCTCCAGCTACTTTTCAGCGTCGCATGCTAAGTATATTTACTGATATGGTAGAACGCCATCTGAAAGTTGTTATGGACGACTTTTCAGTGTATGGTGATTCATTTCATTTATGTTTGGAAAATCTTGAAAAGGTGCTTATTCGATGTGAAAAAACAAACCTTGTTTTAAATTGAAAAAAATGTCATTTCATGGTTACACAAGGTATTGTTTTAGGTCATGTAGTTTCTAAAAAAGGTATTAAAGTAGATAAATCCAAAATTGACCTGAGAGCTAATCTTCCTCCACTGAAAATTGTAAAAGACATTCGATCTTTTCTAGGTTATGCAGGATTTTACAGAAGATTTATTAAAAGTTTTAGTGCAATATCTAGACCTATTTGTAATCTTTTATGTCAGGATACATTATTTGAATGGAATGATGCATGTCAAGTACCATTTGATAAATTAAAAAGTATGCTTTTTTCTGCACCTATAATGCAACATCTTGATTGGTCTTTACCTTTTGAATTAATGTGTGATGCAAGTGATTATACAGTAGGAGTTGTATTAGGTCAATGAAAAGATAAAAAATCTTACGTTATTTACTATGCAAGCAAAACTCTAAATGATGCACAAATGAATTATTCAACTACAGAGAAAGAATTACTTGTTGTTGTGTTTGTATTAGATAAATTTCGTTCATATCTAGTTGGATCATCAATTGTTGTATTTATAGATCATACAGCTTTAAAATATTTACTTACTAAGAAAGATGCTAAGCCACGTCTACTACGTTGGATTTTGTTACTTCACGAATTTGATCCTATCATTAAAGATAAGAAAGGAGTTGAAAACGTAGTAGCAGATCACTTATCAAGGCTAAATTATGATATAAAGGAAGAACCAATTTCTATTAGAGAAACCTTTCCAAATGAGCAACTTTTACTAATAACAGAAGTATCATGGTATGCAGATATAGCCAATTATTTAGCTACTAGTACTATTCCTTCTAATTATACCTAGACTGATAGAAATAAGTTTCTAAGTGAGATACGCAATTTTTTCTGGGAAGATCCTTATTTGTTCAAATACTGTAAAGATTAGATAATAAGACATTGTGTACCTAATCATGAAATTGGTCAGGTAATTCAATTTTCTCACTCTGAAGCTTGCAGGAGCCATTTTGCTTCAAAGAAAACCGCTACTAAAATTTTGCAATGTGGATTTTATTGGCCAACTCTTTTTAAAGACGTACATATCTTTTGTTTAAATTGTGATAGATGACAAAGAATGGGGAATATTTCAAAAAAAAAATATGATGCCTTTAAATCCTATTTTAATTGTTAAAATTTTTGTTTGTTGGGGCATTGATTTTATAGGACCATTTCCCTCATCCTTTGGTTACCTACACATTTTGGTTGCATTCGATTATGTCTCTAATTGGGTAGAGGCAATTCCAAGAAGAAATAATTATCACAGAACAGTAGTCAAGTTTTTAAACAAAAATATTTTGTCAAGATTTGGAATTTCCTCGAACCATCAACAATGATGGTGGATGACATTTTTGTAATAAAGTTTTTGAAAAGCTTATGAAAAAATACTCGATTTCTCATAAAATATTCACTCTGTATCATCCATAGGCAAGTGGACAAGTTGAATTAGCTAACAGAGAGATAAAATACATTTTAGAAAAAATAGTAAATCCAGATCGTAAGGATTGGTCTTTGAGATTAACTGACGCACTTTGGGCTTACCGTACTGCATATAAAACTATTCTAGGAATGTCTCCTTATCGGTTAATTTATGGTAAACCAATTCACTTGCCTGTAAAATTAGAACATCGAGAATATTGGGCAATCAAAATGATGAATTTTGATATAGATAAAGCTGAAGTATCTCACAAACTTCAAATTAATGAATTAGAAGAATTAAGAAATGAAGCTTATGAAAATGCAAAGATTGCTAAATTAAGAACAAAAATTTTTCATGATAAAAATATCATGCAAAAATCTTTTGAACCTTCTTAGAAAGTTCTGTTATATAATGCAAAACTTCGTCTATTTCCTAGAAAGTTAAGATCTAGATGGACAAGACCATATATAGTCAAGCAAGTTTTTGAATATAAGGCAATTGAAATTGAGAATCCATTAACTGAAAATATTTTTAAAGTAAACGTTCAAAGACTTAAACCCTACTATAATGGATTCACTCAATATGTAACTTCTGTACAACTTTTTGATCCAATTTTTGTGCTCTGAAAAATATATATTGTTGTTTGATTATAAATTATAAATACTAATTGTTTGACAGATTGAACCCGGATCTCCTGAGTAAAAGACAGATATTAGTTATACATTGCGGACAATGTTTAATTTAAGTTGGGGCATATGGGTGTGAATTTACTTATAATTATGTTTAGTATTTTTTATAAATTTATTCGTCTTCATGACTGGCAGACGTTAAAGAACCAAATAGTGAGTCAATTTTCATAATTTTAAAAAAAAATTGAAAAATAATTGTACAAGGGATGAGAGAAACTATTTTGGTTAAGTTTAATTTTACTGCGTCATTTGCCAAAAGATATACATGCATTGATCATGCAAAAAGCTAGAAAAGTTAGAAATTTATAAATTTTTGAAAGTCAAGCAAGACCCCTGCGTCGAAAAAGGTACATTTGCTAAACGCCGACGAGCAAAGCGTCGCGGTGGTTGTGTAAGATGTGGTCGTTTAGAACATTTGAGACAATATAATCAGTGTGTGGAACCCATTTTAGGTCAAGCGTTAGATCGTCTCTGGTGGATTAGGTATAGACAGAGTATGGATTATCCTAAGGCGCCATCCTATTCTACTCCTATGTTAACAAGATACATGAGAAGTGAAGTTAATCGTGTCACTGGTATTAGTGATCCAAAAATTTCTAACTCTGAATCAGTGTGATCCAACAATTTATAATTTTGGAATAGTACATAAATCTAAATAACTATAAAATAATTAGGAAAATCAATAAATAATTAATAAAACTAATTTTCTGAAGAAAAAAAAAAAGAGTGGTTAGCAAAGTTTTGTAGAATGTGTAAAACTGTATTTAATTTTGTAACTGTAGGAATTTGTTTTTAAGAAGCTAGAATTTCATAAAGTCAACAGCAACAGCCTGCAAATTACAAAAAAAAAACCAATGTACCAGCACTGTTCGGACGGTAGTGCTAGCATCCGGACGGCAGTGCTTGTTTAAATATCATCAGCCTTCAGAAACTGATCATTTCTAAGTTCCCTCGCAAGCCAAATATGAACATAGTCGATTTTCTCCAAAGAATTCTTCTCAAATCTACTACACTCGTTCATTCTTCTTCAAATCTACTCCGATTATTCACTTACCCATTACAATTTTAAGGTTTCTACTGATTGAAATCAATTGAAACCTAGTATTTGAAGAGAAATCAATAAAAACATGGATTCAAGGCGACGAACGAGAGGATCTTCAAGTAGTGTTCAAAGGGATCGACCTCCGCAATCTCAAGAACCATCACAGCGACCCCATCCAGCAAATGTCTACAATGAGATGATTTTTGATAATTTTAATCAACAAGCCTTGTATGAGATGCTCATTTTAACTCCAAAACTATCATTCCTAAAAGGCTAGTAATTTTTGAAGATTTTGAAAATATAGGAGTTAGACAAACCGTTACTTTGCGTGGATGGCTTGATTATGTTAGGTTCATTGTTACTGCTTATGACTGCTTGGTCTGTGAGTTCTATAGTAATGCAGAAATAACTGGAGAAGAAAATTGCATATATTTGTTCGGGGTATAATTTTCCAAGTTACACCGGCTACTATAATTGAATTTTTTCAGCCCATGGAAAGACCAGCCAACTCGTAATATCCTTACACAGAATTGCATGATTTAACCAACGTAAGGATAGAGTTAACAGGTAATCCAGAGTTTGTTTGGGGAAGGCCAAATAAATACATAAAGCAACGGGATTTGACAAATAAATACTGAATTTTGAATTTAATTACAGTAAACAGTATGTTACCCCGAGCCCAAAAAAAAATCAGATTTATACTGAACAGGCCTATTTCTTGTATGCTTTTGGGATAGGACACACAATTGATCTTCCAAACCTTATCATGGATCAATTGTTGCTTAATGTGGATAGAAAGAAACCCTCACTCACATATGCTACGTTAGTTTCTCAATTATGCAGGGACAAGGGAGTGATTGTAGATCCCATATGGAAAATGGTGGAGCATTTTGCATCGTTAGATAAGACTTCATTGAAGAAAAGTCATAGAATACAGCCTGAGGAACAACCCGAAGCAACACCTCCACCATAAGAGGAGTCATTTCAAGTACCTGAAGAATTTTTCCCGCAAGAACAGCCTGCACCATTAGAAGATCAGCCAAACATACCAGTGGATGATAGGACCGATAGACAAATTGTGCTAGGGTTGTAGACCATTGTTAATCAACTCAATCAACGAATGGATGATTATGAGCAGAATCAAGCTGAGATTTTGAGGCTACTGAGAGAGCGTTTTGGAGGAGGACCATCTACTTCCTAAACACTAGAGATTCTACAAAAAGCTTTGCTATCTTTCACTCATGTGACTCCCCAAAAATCGGAGATCCTTTGTCAACCCTTTGATCACCCATCAACCCGCAAAATACCCGTGGATACCGTGTAACTCAATATCACACCATTATGCCCCATTTACCGAGATCCATAATATGACAAAATTCAAGCAGAGTCTTCTTTGTATGGGGAGATCTACTCAATACACAACCTGTGCAATCATACAATCACATGACCCATTCGAGGTTCAATATACAACATTGACCACACCGGGTCCATTTATCCATACTTATATAACAACATTTAATCACATGACCCATCCGAGGTCAAATATACATCAATTCATACTCCCACATCATGAATTTATGCATTAAACATAGTTAATACAAGTTCAATTTACAATTATTTTACATACATTACATGCCAAAAAATAAATTACAAGTTTAGTTTTACAAAAACATCATTTAAAGCCACATTTCGGCTTTTCTTCAACATTTGGCCCCAATTGAGAGCCTTCCACCGGCGTGAACCCTACATTTGAAATGTTTTCCCATATAGGGTGAGTCACGCTCAATAGGGTATTTCCTACAGAGGTTACTCCTCAACCTAAGTGCATACAAAATGTTTACATGCAATAGTCAACAAGCAACAACCATCTCAAACAAAAATATGCAAATTCAATGTTAGAATTCTATCATGCCATGCCATGAAATGAGATGAGACTCATTCATGCACTTTAACTCAAGCCCACTCTGGCTCCCATAACACAATGCAATGCTAATCTGTATAAATCCGCCATTGATGAAATACATCCAATGATCTTTTTAAAATAAAAGGCATATGTCAGTATTATAAAAAAAATCATGTATCTTTGTTGGATGTTACACATCGAATGACTAATTTATAAAACAAAATCATGTGTCTTTGTTGGGTAGCATAGTTTTGGTGTCGTACCACCGGTTCCGCACACCGATACACTTTTTTGGAATTGCACCACATGGGAGTGTATGAACCAAGTAATCGGGTCTTGCACCCGAGGGAGAATCTAGCCCTGCTTGATATACCTGACACAAGTTTTTCATGCAAACTATGAGACTCAGTCGAATCTTCGATCCAACTTTCCCCAAGCCCAAGTATCTTCCACCACCAATGGTGTTTGATCAAACCATGCACACACACCCAACAAATGCAATGTCTCCATGCATATGCAATGTAATGAACCATTGCAACATCAATATTATGCCCCATATGTAATGAATGTCATATGAGCTAATTTAGCCACATTCAACATTTTCATGGCAAATTATATCCAAAGTATATAACTTCCATAAATTCATCACAATGTCAATATATCATAAGCATATACCAACATTGACATTTAACAACAATTTTCCCCAAGCATGTCATACATAATCTATACAATAACACACTTAATTTTCACATAGGCATTTAGTCAAACACCTTCAAGACACCAAATCATGTTATCACATAAAAATGCCCATAATCATCACATAAATCAAAAAATCACATTTACTGATTTCCACATATCCAATTATCAAAATTCCAAGAAATCACAATCTAGCAATTTCTATGTATTCAAGTCAAGATAGAATTTATTTTACCCATTTTCAATACTCATTTCACATTTCAAATACAGTAGACATTTATTAAATCAAATCTAACAACCTACCCATTTCATACAACCATCCTAGGTTGAAAATAAACCTAAGTAAGATGAAAATTCTACCTCTTGAAGCATAAAACAATGTTAGGAAGTTCCAAGAACCCAAACCTTGCCCAAAACCAAACTTTCCCCAAAATCCCGTCTTTGAATCTTTGGTGAAATCCTTCCTTTTTGGTATGGTTGAGTAGCCCTCTTCGCATAGATCGACTTTAATACTTGGTCCGAAGAATTTCAATTGGCAGAACTCCGTAGATCTGAGAAAGAACTCTTTAAATCTTTCTTTTTCCTTCTCTTTCTCTTCCAACTTTAACCCAGCAGAGCTGTCTCTAAAAAATCAGATTTTTTTTCCTATTTATACACTTTAACGCTTGGTCCACGTCACACCACACGCCCCCCTTTCTCGAGTCCATTTTTGCCCTGAAACGATTAAATTTCGTACCAGTTCAAGCTCAAATAATTTTATTTCAACTTGCTTTAAATTATTTTACAAATTTCAAAATTTTATTAAAAATTTTGTTTTTGATTCACCCGAGACTCGTTCGTTTCGTAAAACGTGAAAATATAACTATCTTGGCATACAATGAAAATTATCTGAGTAACTAGATTTCGCGAGATGAATCCATGGTGAGATCCATTTCTTCCTTTGAGCTCTAGAAAAATAAGGGTTCTCAATCCGCACTGTAATAAAAATTTACCGTTTTGCCCTTTTTCATAAAAAGTTCAAATTTTTTCGGGTTTTACAACTCATCTTTTAATTATGCACTTTAATTTACTTTATGTTTTGAAACTGTTTAGTTTTGAACTTGTTTGTGTTAGTTAATTTATTTTTGTTAGTTAATATGGAGCTTATGTTTTAAGTTAGGAGGATTGTTTCATATAATTTATAGTTTAATTAGGTTAATATTCTCATGCTTTCTAAGAATAATCTTAATCTGATCACGCAGGATTTTTGTATTTTAATTGTATATTATCTTAATATTTTTGTGTAAACTTATTCTTATGAGCACAAATAGATTTCTTTATTTTAGAAACCTTGTGAAATATTACACTCTTTGCATATATAGTGGAGATGTAAAACTAATTGAAGAATTTGAGCCAATCTTTCTTGGAGAGATATTCTACATCTACTCAAAAATAAATTTTCGATTCAACGGTAAATTTTCTTTGAATAATCTCATTAGTTTTGTTTTAATTAGCACTCATTAGATTATATTGTTAACACTATCCTTGAAATATTTATTTAGGAATTATGCAGGTATATGATTTCTAGAAAATGATCTTAGGTCATTTTTGATTAAATTTGAGCCTTGACCATTTCTTTTACAAAATTATATCCTTAGTTAGCCATAATTGAGCCTAAAAGAGTATAAATTCTTTTCATGAAACCTGAGAAAAAAAAATACCCAAGCCACATGAAAAATATATATTAAACCTACCTTTGCTATCTAATTTTCTTGCACCCTCTTCTAAATCAATATAATATGGAAAGGCAAAAGAAGAACAAAAAATAGAAAAGATCAAGGAAAGGCAAAAGGAAATCATGCTAAAAAAAATCTGTGAAAGAAATTTAAAGAAGGAAAAAAGCCAAGAAAGTGAAAAATGAAAGAATGTGTAAAGATGGGAAGATGTGTGCCACATTAAGAAAGGATAGCTTTTGAATTTCATTAACATCATTTCTTAAACCCTAAACCAACGGCCACATTACAACCCTAAAAAAGTGCTTTTTGATTCCAGAAATCATGGATCTGTATTTATCCTATCAATCCAAAATGGGAGAATATTAATGATATGTTTAATGTAGTATTAATATCTTTTCGTGAGATTATGTCAAATTCTAATAACCGTTATTCTAATATATTACATGTGATATTATTTGCTTTGTTAACAATATTCTAAATTACATGTAATTATTGAGTGAATAGTCACTATAACATAGAGGTATTCTTTGTTGAGTGTATTCCAGGAGAGGATTGACATCAAGACTACCATGAAAGATGGTAATATTTCATGAGTGATTTTTGAAATAAAAGAAATCATTGCACACACACACACACAAGTTTTTATAAAAATATATAGATAATATTACAACTAACATGTGTTACTCTTATAGTGATAAGAAAAAGGAAGTATTCTAGCAATGCAGAGGAATATTGATTTAATTTTATTTGTGAACAATATGAATTATGAATTCCTAACTACTTAAGTTTGTAGGTAACTACACTGAAATCCTTGACTAGACAAAACTCGTCCACTAGGGATCACCTAGGGGGTTTAACAACTTGTTGCATATGCTAACTGCAATCGTGAAAAAATCTACAAAAATGATTATACTCTGTATTTTATTTTGTTAATAGTTTTTATAATTTACTAGGGACTAGTAAAGTTTAAGTTGGGGAGTGTGATTAATCCTAATTAGTATGTGAATTAAAATAGTTAAAAAAGTTAAATTTGTAAGATAAAACAGTTAAAACCTATTAATTAGGGTTTGTGCGTAAGCTATGGCTTTATGGGTATCCTGTATGAAATTTCAGGGTTTTGTGCGGAATTACCAGAAATCAGGAGGAGCAATCTGTCAAAGCTTGAAACAACAAAGAAGGCAAGTGTAATTCAACTAATGGAACATGCAAGAACATCATGGAACCTGCACCACTTTTCCAACAAACCAGCACCGTCCGGATGGTGGTGGTGGCGTCCGGACGGTGGCTCTTGGAGATTGATCTTTATCCTCCACCTCTTGCTTTCCTGGTTGCCTATATATGTGTGTGTGCGTCATTCATCTTCAATCGGATGGGAGGGGAGAGTTTGGGAGAGATACGAAGAGCTCCAGAGAGAGAATTCAAGAAGAAGAAAAGAGAGAAAGTCATAGAAAAATTTAAGATTCGGTCTATCCTACTCTCTAGCCAAAACTCTATATTCTACATTTCTGTTATGTCTTTCTACTTTGAGAGTTGAACTGCCACCACCTTTGTGTCTTAACTGATATTAAGGGTGGTTGTATTTCAATTGTTCCTTGCGAAAGAAGTGTCAATGTCTGTATTTTATTTACTATTGTAATTCAAATTACCCGCACTTCTTTCTTGTTTATAGCAATGGAGCGTGAGTAGTTTACTTATACCCTTCAGTGAGGGGTGAACATATGTATATTATTGGTTAAATTATGGAAATACCGATGTTAAATTATGATATATCAATATATATATACCTCCCTTAAATGATGGATGGTTATAGTTATAATTTGCTCATGGTTATGAACACTGACCTATACTTATTATTCTATACCATACTATCTATTATTATGAACTTCATGCATGATACAGTGATATACGTAATTGGGTGTTACCATGCAGCCCAAAATTATGTCATCAGTGAATCATCAACCTGCTGGTTGAATATCTAAGGTGTTCCAACGGTATGGCTTGACCTCTAGGTGCACTAAGGATGTTTTAACTGTTGTATGGTACAATTTTCAGATGAATAACCTGAGTGATCCAACTAAATGACTTTTCCTTCTGGATTACTAAGGTTGTTTAACTAATACATGGTATAAAAATTGCCAGATTAATAATCTAAGTGATCCTCCTGAATGTCTTGACCTTGTGGTTCACTAGGGTTGTTTAACTAATAATATTAAACTGACAATTGAGTTATTTGAGTATTCCTCCTGAATGGCTTGTCCTTTCTAGTTTCTTGAATTAGTCAATTGATGCATACACCTATATGCATACACTAACATTTACCAACATCAAATTACAAGCATGTTATAACAAAATCAATGCAAATAACAAACTTAATCCAAATAAGTATTTAATCAAACACCTTTAAGGCACAAAATTGTGTAACACATACTATACCCAAATAATCACATTTCTCAAGAAATCACAAACAAGTAATTTCACTAACCCAATTCAAGTTATAATTGATTTCTAACCATTCTTCTACACATTTCCCACATTTCAAATATCATAGGTATGTGCTAACCATGAGATCACATCTCTAACACCCTACCCATTTCATATTTCAACCCTAGGTTGGAAATAAACCTAATTAGGAAAGGAACCATACCTCTTGAAGCGTAAAACAAGTGATAGAAAGCCTCTAAGAACCCAAATCAAGCTTTAGCCCTTGATTTCCAAAAATCCTGTCTTTTGGACTTCGTCCAAACCTTCGATTTTTGGTGTGGCTTTCTAGCCCATGTTGTGTAGAACAATCTTTGTTCTTGACTCGAGGTGATTCGAAAAACAGAGAGACGTAGATCATAGAGAGAAGTTGAAGAACTTTAGTTTTTTTCTCTTTTCTCTCTCCTTCCTCTCTTTTTTAGAAAATCTGATGGGTAATGGGGAGAAAATCTGAATTTTCTCCCCAATTTATACCCCTTAGATTCTTGGCACTCATTATGCCACACGTTCAACTAATCTAGGTCCGATTTCGTCCTGAAGCAATTAAATCTCGTCTCGATCCAAGTTCAATATATTTTTATTTGAACTAACTTTAAATTATTTTTCACTTTTCTCAATTAAATTTCCAATTGCATTTATTTTGGTCAAGCAACACCTAATCGCCTTATAATATGTGAAAAAAATGATTGCCTCAGAATTCAATGAAAATTGACTGGGTAACTAGATTTTGCGAGACGAATCCAACGGTAAGATCTGTTTCATAATCCGAGTTCTAAAAAAATTGGGTTTTCAACCCGTACCATATTGGTTAATTTACCGTTTTGGCCTTTTTTCATAAAAATTCAAATTTATCTGGGTTTTACAGTATCTTAACTCTAGAGTTCCATTTCAGAAGGAAATAGTTGTTAACAAGTCTTTGTAGCTGGGGAAAATATCACCCAACTCTTCTTCGACGACACTACTATGTAGTATCGGGTAGCTTTGCAACATCAAAGTTACCTGCCAAACTTCAAAAGCATTCCCAAAAAAGTACAACCTTCCTCTTGACAAATGATGTGATGGGGTTTAACCCCTTTCTCTGCTCCACAATGTCTCCAATTTATCATTAGACCAAGATACTATTTCAAATAGAATTCTAGATGTTACCTACGAACGAGAGTTATATGAAAACACAATTTAGTACAAAAGAGAAACAAAAAATATACTCACAACTGATCTGAGCCTTGCATTGAAAATTTCCTCAAAACAAAATCCATGCAGACGATATCCAATTGTCAATTGACTAAAACCATTACTAGAAATTTGAGTTCAAAGAGCAAAAATGACACTAGGTTCAAAATGGCAAGCCATTTTACCAAGAACCACCCTTCATTCTATCTTGCATCTCAGTTGCCTTTTCTTCTTTCATCTTTTGCCCAATTTTAAGTATCTTGGGATAGTGGAAACGATCACGAACAAAGTTCCTCTCTTTAGCCTGTATCTCTTTGATGGCACTAGGATATGGATTTGGAGGGAGTTTCTTTCCTTCAAGCCGTGCACTTTGCTTCAAAAACCAAACATATGCCTTCTTTTTGGCTTTTTTCTCAGCCCAATACTCCATCTATAGAAGTAGTAGAAAAAATAATATGGTAATAAGAAACAATTAAAAAGCTAAGTTGTAGAGATGAGTGGATCAGAAATGAAACACATACATCAGCAACAGACATAGCTGCCTCCTTACTCACTCCCTGCTTCTTTAACTCTAGCACTTGTCAACCAAACACACGGGCTAGAGGGGGATCAAACCTAGAAATCCTATTGGAACATTATACAAAGTGAATCTAATGACAGATTAGAACTTTACTTCAAATTCAAAATTGATATATTGCCACAAAGATCACAATACAATCTTAATTCTCAACCATAAAGCACTTATTACATAGGCAGTCTCAACTCAAAAGCTTCAATGCTAAATTTTTTTATATCGAGGTATTAATGCTGTAGATTTACATCAATTTATCATCTATAAATCTGTTTGAAAAGTTATGCAACATTCACCATTCAAAATAACTATCATTATAAAAAAATCCCACATAATGACACGTATGGTATTCCACACCATTTGCACACAAACATACGTGGGCTTTTTGGTGGGGGAGGGGAGAGAGATTTCCAAGGACACGGGCAAGTTACTCTTCATATAGTGGACACAAATCTTGGCAATCATCGACACAAAAGAGCAAACCAAATGAAAGACATCCAAGACTAAGAAAATTCTATTTATTGGGGTTGTAATGTTGTCTTTAGTTATTTTTGCAATGCACCTATATTTTTTATGTTGGAAAAGGGGGGTAAGGAGAGGAGATGAGGTCGGAACTCGCAACCACCTGCGAGTGAGAGTGAGCCCTTACCACTAAGCCACTTCCTCACCTCCCATGCTCCTATATTACAGGGAATTTCATACTGCTTTCAGAATCTTTCTCATTTCACATGTCTTTCATTTTCAATGAAAAGTTAAAGAAGATAGCCACAACGCAATTGAATCTCAATCTTTAGATCTCTTAATCTAAGCAAATGCATAGGTGTTTCTAGATCAACAATAGTTCCTCGTTGACTAATCTGAATAAAAGCAAAGTATATAAAAACTTCCCCATTCAAACCTATATATCATTAATTGGATAATACATATGTTCAGGATAAACGAGTCAAACTTACACCATAATAAGCAATACCACTTCAAATCATAAAGATGTGAATTAGAAAGTGGTTTTCAAAGACTTCTCAAATAAAATTTGTATTGCTAGTTTTTCTTCTTTTTTTCCCTATTGATGATGACAATTGTAGTCCTTATTCCACTCCCCATCATCATATTCGAACCTATCACCACGCCTAAGTACACCCACCTTTCCCATCAGGCAAAGGCACGAGTTATGTGATACCATGGTGTTTATGTTTCATGAATGCATTATCTTCATTACCCTCAAACAGCAAAATAAAACTAAGCTTGTAATTAAGGGACACCGAACTTCACCCACACATATATCTACTAAAACATTTATAGTGCACTATTACAAATCATATCTAGTTGACAACAAAAATCAAAGCAAATATTGCAAAATGCATTCAAAACTCTTCTTCGACAGAAAATCCCATCAGTAAAACAAAATTCAAGTAAATAGAACATCTTCCACAAGCTTGGTCTAATAAACTAGAGAAGAGACAAATATGGAATGCTTCACAGATAAATGTATGTAGGAAAGTACTTGATAGCATCTTCATGCTTAGAATCCGGATGCTTCTGAAAGAACCTCTTTATATAAACATCCTCATGAAGACTAATCGGCTTAATTTTGTTCTCAGCACGAGGAAATGACACCGTTGGAGCCCTGAATTAAACAATCAAAGCGTTGTAGGAAAGAAATTCATTAGAACTATCATACCTACCATAAAAAAATCTAAAAATTCTAAAATTAATTTTGAACATTGGAACTAGGAATGGACAATTGGATAAGTCGAGGGTAAATAAAACATTCATGTAACTGAGAATATTCAAAAACAATAATAATAATTGATACATATTGTTCCATGGCTTTGAGCCAAATAGGCTCGGACTTTGCTAAACCCTTCATGAGCTTTCTCGTTCTCATAAACAAATCACCTCTCATAAACAACATGGCTCTCTCTCTCTGGTTGTGTAAATGCGGCCTCTGTAATACGACGACGTTATACTCTGATTCAGTTTCTGCACTGTCAAAAGAAATTAGATCGAATCTAAAATGGGCAAACAAGAACAATTAACCCCAACAAAACCCTACTTCGCGGATGATCAACAGAGATATATGTATGTGCGTGGAATCGTGGATAAAGTTATTCATCAAGATTTGCCACCCTTGATAATTGAATTTCAACACAAAAGATGGAAAAGAACACTCGATCATTAGGTTTAAATGTTTTTCTCAAAATATTTTTATCGTGAAACACTTTCATTTTAGCCTTATATATTTTAGAGTTCTCATAAGCATCATTTCTTGACTCCTCTAACTCGGTTAACTGAAATTTTCTAAGCTTACATGTTTCTCCCATGTCAAAATTAAAATGTTTAATGGCCCAATAGGCTCAATGCTCAAGCTCCACAGGTAAGTGACAAGACTTTTCAAAAACAAGCCTATAAGGTGACATGCCTAAAGTAATTTTGAAAGCTGTACAGTAGGCCCAAAGCGTATCAACTAGTCTCAAAGACCAATCCTTGCGATCCGAGTTTATTGCTTTTTCTAAAATTTGCTTAATTTCCTTGTTTGCAAGTTCTACCTGTCCACTTGTCTGAGGATGGTAGGCAGTAAAGATCTTATGTACTACCCCATATTTTTTCATCAAAGCCTCAAAAGAACGGTTGCAAAAATAAGTACCCCAGTCACTAATGATAGCACGTGGTATACCAAATCAAGATAACACATTCTCTTTGAGAAATTTAAATACCGTCTTATTATCATTGCTCTTGCAAGATGTTGTTTCTACCCATTTTGACACATAATCTATTGCCATAATAATATATTGATATCCAAAAGGAGGAAACGGTCCCATAAAATCAATGCCCCAACAATCAAAAATTTTAATCACTAAAATTGGGTTTAAGGGCATCATATTACGACGGGACATAACTCTTAACTTTTGACACTTTTCACATGAGCAACAATAGATATTTGCATCCTTAAACAAGGTGGGCCAATAAAATCCACACTGTAGAATTTTTTTCAACGGTTTTCTTCATTGAAAAGTGGCCCCCACAAGCTTGGGAGTGACAAAATTTTAAGACGCTGGCAATCTCATCATCAATGATGCAACGCCTTAAAATTTGATCAGGAAAATATTTGAAAAGAAAAGGGTCATCCCAATAGAAATTTTGTACCTCAGCCATGAACTTCCTCTTGTCCTGAGTGCTCCAATCCATCGGTATCTCACCTGCAACCAAATAATTCACAATATGAGCAAACCATGGTAGAGAAGTAATAGAAAGTAAATGTTCATCGAAAAAATCATCCCTGATTGGCAGGTGATCAAAGGTATCCTCAAATGTGAGTCTCGAGATATGGTTAGCTACTACGTTCTCCACTCCTTTCTTGTCTTTGATGGTGATGTCAAATTCCTGCAAAAGTAAAATCCACTATATTAGTCGTGCCTTAGCATCCTTCTTTGTAAGAAGGTACCTAAGGACTACATGATCTGTGAAAATAATAATAAGAGAACCAATCAAATAAGCACGAAACTTATCCAAGGCAAACACTACCGCTAGCAACTCTTTTTCCATGGTGGAATAATTCATCTTAGCACTATTTAGAGTACTACTAGCACAAAAAATGACAAAAGGCTTCCCCTCCCTTCGTTGCCCAAGAACAGCACCCACAGCAAAATCACTAGCATCACACATGATCTCAAAAGATAAAGTCCAATCAGGTGGCTGCATTATGGGTGCTAAGGTAAGCTTGCCAATTAGCGTTTTAAAGGCCTCTTGACAAGCTTGTGTCCACTCAAATGGGGCATCTTTAGCTAGGAGGTCACACAATGGTCTAGATATGGTGGAAAAATTTTGTATGAACCTCCTATAAAAACCCGCATGACCAAGAAAGGATCTCACATCCTAAACTATCCTAGGTGTAGGCAACTTAGAGATTAATTCAAACTGTCTTCTAAAGGACTCCTAGAAGATGAAGGTGCATAATAAGGTGCAGGATATGACCTAGGGGGTTATATAGGTGGCTGATTTTCAAACTTCCAGCTAAAATTGGGGTGATTTCACCACCCCGGATTATAGGTATCAAAGTAAGGTGTAAAAGGCTTCTTGTACATACCTAAGGCATTACATTGTTCCTCATACATCCCTCTCATCTCAGCAAGTGTGAGACATTCTTGGGTGAGGTGATCTACCCCACCACACACAAAACATGGTCCAAAAAACTCTACATGATTAGCCACGAGTGTTGGCTTTAAGTCCTTAGTCTTTAACATATCTAGCTCCCTAGTGAGCATTTCAACCTTAGCCTTTAGGCTATCCTCTTCCCTGAGATGGTAAATTCCACCACCATTTGGGTTTCCTACAATTTGTGACCTATCTGTGCTTTCAATAACACTAGGTCCAGTCCAAGTGTGAGCTTTTTCAGCAAGGTCATTAAGGTATTCTATGGCCTCATCAAGATCTTTTTGTAAGAACTCACCATTTCACATCAATTCCACAAATTGACGCTCTCTAAGTGTAATTCCCTCATAAAAATAGCTCACTAAGCCTCAATTCTCATACCCATGGTGAGGACACACACTCAACAACTCCTTAAATCTCTCCCAAGATTGATACAAAGTCTCACTGTCTTTTTGTGCAAAGGTGGAGATTTACCTTTTTAAAGTGTTGGTCTTATGTTGAGGAAAATATTTATTAAAGAAGACCTGAGTCATCTCACTCCATGACCCAATAGATCATGGTCACAACTAGTATAGCCAACTCTTAGCTCTATCCTTCAAATAGAAAGGAAAGAACTTAAGTCTCACAACATCATCAAGTGCAATTTGATTATGAAAAGTCACAACTACTTCCTCAAACTCCCTAATGTGCACATATGAATTTTCATTTTCCAAGCCATGAAAATTAGGGAGTAACTGTATCATCCCTATTTTAAAACCCAGTTGGCGAGTATTAGCTGGAAACATGATGCATGATGGTGTGAATGTACGTGTAGGGTGCAGGTAATCATGAAGAGTTCTAATGGGTTGATCTTCGTGTTCACCCATTTTTTCAGAACTCAATGGATTTTCAAATAAAGGATTTACAAAATCTGATTCTAACTCTACCACAAGCCTACTAGCAAATCTATCCAAAGTTTCCCTATATCTGTGCATGCAAGGTAATGGAATACTAAAAGAATAAAAATACTATAAAAAAAAAAGAATAATAATAATAATGCAGCAAGCTAAAAGAATGAACAAAGTTACCACTTTTGCAGACTGCAGAAAAGAAAAACTATCTACCAATTCTTCTACCGCCTCCCTGGCAACGGCGCCAAAATTTGATTACGCCCAAAAAATAACGCAGTAGTTGTAGCACAACTTTGGAGTGTCGATTCCACAAAAAGACAAATTAAAAGAATAGTAGAAGAAACAAATAAACTAAAAAACTATATTTAATGATTACTGAAAAATAAAGATTAATTTTAAATGCAAATTAAAATGAAGCAAAATGACTAACGAAAAAAGTAATCAAATTTGAAAACAATAAGCGTCGGGAATCCCTTGCACAAATCTGGTATTTTAATTATTCTTAATTCATTGAATAATTGAATTGAGAATTTAATTCCCAAAATTCCCAACCAGAAGATATAGATTTATAAACCAAGATTAAACTAAATTTAACCCTTTGAAAAATCATTTATCACTTTTAAAATACGTAAAATATTATCACTATTGAGAAAATCCAACAATGACAATATACTCAAAAAATAATGTTGCACTAAAGAATTAAATCAATATAGATCAATAATTGATCCAAACATAATCAAAGAGCTAATCCATTCAATAGAAAAAGCATGACTAAATTCATAAACAGAATAAATTCTATGATTATTCGGAGTAGAAAACATCAACAATACATTGAGAATGATAAAACAAAAGAGTTGTACTAATTAGAAATCAAATGCATAAGTTAAAAATAAATAGAATATCATCTACTGTGCAAATTCATCCCTCGCCCTACCTTGAGAATTTAGTTACCCATAAATATAATGGATAACAAAAATCTCCCAAAGAAATAGAGCAAATTGGCTGCCATCAGAGCTTTTCTCCTCTCTTGGTCTGCGTCCACCTTCAACCCAAGAAGCAGCCGCCTCTCTTTTCTTTTCTTTTTTATTCTTCAAGCCGCCAACCACAAAAGAAAAAGAAAACACAACCACCAAAGCCCAAAGCAAAAACAAGAGCTTTTTGTTTCTAGTCAAACCCTTTTTTTTTTTAGAAATGTCTTTTTCATCCCTTCTTGATTCCAACCTTTTTACTTCAGCCCTTAAATCCCAAATCTTGTGTAATTTGAGAAAGATCAAGCCCAATAAAAATTATGAGTGATGGTCCCACTTGACAGCTAATGAGTGGGTTTTATACCTACGAATTGATTACTTTCGGCTTAATGAAATTGCAAGTTTTCAATTATTTTATGTTCATTTTTATTCGTTTTGTGTGTTTTGATGTTATTTTGTAGGAATGACCATTTGGGAGGAAACAAGGTCAAAATTGGAGCCTAAGTGTTGGATTTTTGAAGAGGAAGCTAAAGGGCATTTTAATGGAGTATTTATAGCGTACCATTTTGTAGCAGTACCTCGGTTTTCTGCCTTTTGATCATGATCCACTTTGAATCTGAAAACGTACAAAACATGAAAGTTGTATATCAGTATGTCTTCTGTATTGTGTCAACATTTCAGCTCAATCGGACAGTTTTATCAAAAGTTATGATGATTCTACGAAAACTGGTCCGGAGCAGGCAAAATACAAGGAGGCCCGCCCCAGCGCCAATTTGGGCACCCCAGCGCCCAAACACTGTCCAAATCAGTGCCCCTGCACCAGTTTGAGTGCCCCTGTGCGTGTGTTAATCCGTGACGCAAATTTTGACTTGTTTTGGGCCCGAAATTTAACCCTAAGTCTATATATATACTAGGGTTTGTGTGGGGATGAAAGATTCTGACTTTTGGGGGCTGAAAACATTGGAGAAAGACCAAGGAATTGGAAGAAAATTGAAGACAAGAATTGAAGGAATCAACACGAAGAAGATTGGTCTTGAAGGCTAGAGAAGGATTAAAGATTGCACATAAGTTTTCATTCGTTTCTCTTACCTTTAATTTTAGAATGATGTTTTTCAATTACATTATGAACTAAATTTTTATTAAGATTGCAATGGAACCTATGTCTAGTTAAATTAATCTACTCTCGTTTCTAGTTATATTGATCTTATATGAGTTGTTTGTCATATGTTGTGCTTAATATATGATTGTGTGGCCAACAATTAATTTGATAACCTAGATGAAATTGGAAAATGAATTCTAAGTTTAGATCTGAATATGATGACATGCGTCTGGTTAATTCTTCTTAGGATTGAATTGCTGAGTTTTTGTATCGGATAAGAATATACCTATATGTCGTGTATAACTTTTATAAGAGTTTGAACTTAATGAATCTATTCCAACTTATTTTGTATAGGAATATAGTAATTTAATTGGAATAGATAATTTTATCTAACTATCGGAAGAGGTTTTATAAATAACTTTGAGTTCTCAATTAACAACGTATTTTGATCAATTGACTGGAAAAAGAGTAGAAAGATTTATACAAAGCATTAGGGGAAGTTGTAATCTTAACTTCTTTCATCTGGTAAATTCAACCCTTGATTATTTAGTTTAGATTTAGTTTTAAAGTAGTGATTTCTTAGTCAATTCCAATTGTTTAAATAAAATTGAATTGATATAAAGTTAGTACTTGGATATTATTAGGAATAATTCTCCGTGAGAATGATACTCTACTTATCACTTTATTACTTGTTGATCGTGTATACTTTCACGTAAATTGTCAATATCAAATTCGGACAACAAGTTTTTGGCGCTGTTGCCGGGGAATTATTCTAGTAATTATTTCAATATTAATTTCAATCAATTTGATCTTAGTTTAAACTTATTTAATTTTTTGTTTTAATTGTTTTAATTGTTTTCGCAAGCACTCTTGAATTTTGTATACTAACACGATCTAAAGGTCAAGAGCTACTACCGCACGAAGACGAAATCGAGAGAAAGTGCTGACACTTGCGAAAACAACATCAAGAAGTAAACAACCAAGAAGCTATGGCTGAAGAAGAACAGAAATTGCTAAGAGATTATGCTATGCCGCTTGTTACAGAAATGCAATCGAGCATTCAAAGGCCCGCAATTCAAGCAAACAGTTTTGAAATCAAGTCGGGTACCATCCAAATGATCCAGAATTCAGTGCAGTTTGGGGGTTTGCCTAACGACGACCCAAATGATCATTTGGTCAGTTTTCTAGAAATTTGTGACACGTTCAAATACAATGGGATTTCTGAAGATGCAATTAGACTCTGACTTTTCCCTTTCACACTACGTGATAAGGCGAAGAATTGGTTGCATTCATTGCCGTCGGGTTCAATTACTACATGGACAGATTTAGCTCAAAAAATTTTAGCTAAATTTTTTTCACCAGCTAAAACTGCAAGGATGAGGAACGACATCACATCATTCACACAACATGATTTTGAGACTCTTTATGAAGCCTGGGAGTGATTCAAATACTTACTACGAAAATGTCCTCACCATGGTATTTCTAAGTGGTTGCAAGTTCAAACATTCTACAATGGGTTGTTTAGTGCTACCCAGACTAGTACCGATGCAGCTGCAGGTGGGGCATTAATGGGGAAAAATTTTGATGAAGCTTACGAGTTGTTGGAGACGATGGCTACTAACAATTATTAGTGGCCCTCTGTGAGGATCAATCAGCCAAAGGTAGCAGGGATTTATGAAATGGATACAGTTACTGCATTAGCTGCACAGGTGGCTGCATTGACAAAGAAGATTGATGTCTTAGGGGTGCAATCTATTCAAAGTGTGGCTGTCATTTGTGAATTATGTGCTGGGAACCATCCGAGTGATCAATACGAAATCAATCCGGAGTCGGTAGAATTCATTGGTAACCACAACAGGCAACAATATAGCAACAATTTCAACACCTATAACCCTGGTTGGAGGAATCATCTGGGTTTTTCATGGAGTAATAATCAAGCCCAACCTTCTGCTCTAACATAATCATACCCACCAGGCTTTCAGAATCAAGCTCCACCACAGTAGAAAAAGAAGTCAAATTTAGAGGAGCTGCTTTCCAGGTACATAGCATAGAGTGAGACAATGATGAACAGTATGGAAGTATCAATCCGAAACTTGGAAAACCAAATGGGTCAGCTCGCTAATGCCATTAACAACCGACCTCAAGGTACGTTACCTAATGATACAGAGATCAATCCTAAGAGAGAAGGTAAGGAGCACTGCAATGCTATTACATTACGAAACGAAAAAGAGTTACCTGAGGTTGTTGATGGAATTCCAAAACAATCACATGGAGATGATACTAAGGGTAAAAAAATAAAAGATAGCAAGAATGTGGAACATGAAAAGAAAGAAGAAGATCCAGTTGCATGTTCTAAGGGAGGCAAGCAGAGTCCTATTGTGCCACCCGTACCATTTCCACAACGATTGCAGAAACAGAAGTTGGATAAATAGTTCTCCAAGTTTTTAGAAGTATTCAAGAAGCTTCAAATTAATATCTCTTTCGTAGATGCATTGGAGCAGATGCCTAGCTACGTGAAATTTATGAAGGACATTCTGTCAAGAAAGAGAAAATTGGGTGATTTCGAGACAGTAGCACTTATGGAAGAGTGTAGCGCTATTCTTCAAAAGAAACTACCACCAAAGCTAAAAGATCCGGGTAGCTTTACAATTTCATGCACAATAGGTAGCTGATTCTTTGGGAAAGCATTGTGTGACTTGGGAGCGAGTATCAATTTGATGCCACTATCAATTTATCAGCAATTGGGTTTGAATGAAACAAAGCCTACCAATGTTACATTGCAACTAGCAGATAGATCACTTACTTATCCATGAGGCATAGTTGAGGATGTTCTAGTGAAAGTGGATAAGTTCATCTTTCTAGCTGATTTCATAGTCTTAGATTGTGAGAAAGATAAAGATATACCTATTATTCTTGGGCGACCATTCTTAGCAACAGGGAGAACACTCATCGATGTATAAAAAGGTGAGCTAACTATGCGAGTCCAAGATGAAGAGGTGATATTTAATGTATTTTCAGCTATGAAATTTCCTAAGGAAGCAAAATAATGTTTTCGGGTCGATTTGATGGAAGATGCAGTAAATGAGATATTTGTAAGGAGATGTATTTCAGATCCCCTTGAGGCATCACTTGTTAATTCCACTATTTTGGACCACCCTGCTCCTCTAGAGTATGTACAGTGGTTAAATGCTGCTCCACGGGTTGTCAAGTTCAAGCAACAATTTGAGACTTTGGACCATTCTGGGAGCTCTACTGGTGTAGAGTCATCTTTGGAAGAACCACCCGTATTGGAGCTTAAACCTCTTCCAAAACATTTGCGGTATGCATATTTGGGTGATTCTTTCACTTTACCTGTTATTATTTATGTTTCACTTGATGAATTTCAGGAAAGTAAGCTGTTGCGAGTCCTTTGTGAGTACAAAATGGCTTTAGGATGGTTTATTGTAGATATTAGGGGTATTAGTCCCTCAATTTGCATGCACAAAATTCTACTTGAAGATGATGCTAAGCCTGTGATTGAGCAACAACGCCGATTAAATCCTATCATGAAGGAGGTGGTAAAGAAAGAAATGATAAAGTGGTTGGATGCTGGAATTATATATCCGATCTCAGACAGTCCATGGGTTAGTCCAATTCAATGTGTTCCGAAAAAAGGAGGCATGACAGTAGTGTCCAATGAGAACAACGAATTGATTCCAACACGGACAGTAACTGGGTGGCGAGTTTGTATAGATTATCGCGAACTCAATAAGGCAACTCGAAAAGATCACTTCCCTCTACCGTTTATTGATCAGATGCTTGACAGATTGGCTGAGCATGAATTCTATTGTCTCTTGGATGGTTACTCCGACTATAATCAGATAGCAATAGCACCCGAGGATCAAGAGAAGACCACGTTTATGTGCCCATATGGAACCTTTGAATTTTGGAGGATGCCTTTTGGACTATGAATGCACCCGCAACATTTCAACGATGCATGATGGCAATATTCTCCGACGTGGTCGAGCAAAATCTTGAGGTATTTATGGATGATTTTTCGGTATTTGGAGATAGCTTTGACTTATGTTTAGAGAACCTAACTCTTGTGCTGAAAAGATGTGTGGAAACAAACTTGGTATTGAATTGGGAAAAGTGTCATTTCATGGTTAAAGAAGGCATTATTTTGGGGCATAAAGTTTATGCTATTGGGATAGAGGTGGACAGGGCAAAAATACATACTATTGAAAATCTACCACCACCTACATCAGTCAAGGGAATTCGAAGTTTTTGGGACATGCCGGATTTTATAGACGATTCATAAAGGACTTTTCCAAGATCATGAAGCCTTTGTGCAACCTTTTAGAGAAAGAAATACCCTTTAATTTTCATAAAGCGTGCATAGAGGCCTTTGAGGTGTTGAAAAAGAAGCTCATAACTGCTCCCGTGATAGTTGCACCAAATTAGGATTTGCCGTTTGAGCTAATGTGTGATGCTAGCGACTTTGCATGAGGAGCAATTTTAGGTCAACAGAAAGAAAAAATGTTTCATGCTATCTATTATGCCAGCAAGACGTTATTGGATGCACAACTCAACTACAGAACTACCGAGAAAGAATTATTAGCAGTTGTCTTTGCTTTCGACAAATTTCGATCTTATCTCATTGGTACAAAGGTGATAGTGTTCACAGATCATTCAGCCATTAAATATTTGATCTCGAAAAAAGACGCCAAGCCACGTTTGATTCACTGGGTGCTTTTGCTTCAAGAGTTTGATTTAGAGATTCAGGACAGAAAGGGGACAGAAAACCAAGTAGCGGATCATCTCTCTAGACTTGAAAAATTCGTACAGTAAAAGGATGATGGTGTAAGGATCAATGAATCTTTCTCAGATGAGCAACTATTATATGTTGCAGAAGGAGCACACACAAAGCCTTACTAGGAGCCAAGAACAGCCCACCTATGTTTCCCAAATACACTCCCGACTCGGCGGACGATGAAGACACTGATGACGATGATGCCACCTAGCGAAGTCTCAGGGAAGTCCTCTGTCCTAATTTTTCCTACTTTATACATTAAGGACAATGTTTAGTTTAAGTTTGGGGGTGTTTTTTAATATTTGCATTTGCATTATTAGGTATGCATTTAGTTAGCATGTTTTGCACTTAAATAACATGTTTTTATTAGTACGACTTGAGCAATGGGTTGATTAAATTTGGTCATGACCAATGATGAATGGAATTAATTGTCAATTTAAGGGAAATTGATGAACATGTTGAGTCTGTATTTTGACATACTAGTTGGTTTTATACTATTTGTGATATTTTCATTCATGAGCACATATCCATCTGTTTGGTTAGTTATTATTTAGAGAATTTATTTGGTTAAATGCTTATGGGAGATATCATTGAAACTTCATAAAACTTATTTAAGCATAATTCAAAGCAAATGGAGGTAGTCATATAAGTTTGGGGAAAACATTGGTTATGATGGGTTAGTTTAAAAGAAAAAAAAAAGAGAAAAAGAGTGTTTGAATATTATTTTGATTTGATCTTTCATGAGTTAGATGAAAAAAAAATAAAAAAAAAATAAGGAAAGGGCATGTGGTGAGTAGAGATAGAGCGTAAAACGCACTCACTCATAAACACATGTCGAGAACAAGATGGAGCGTAAAACGCACTTGTTCAAGAAAAGGCAAGATGGAGCATAAAATGCACTCACTTAATAGAAGGTGAGATGGAGCATAAAATGAACTCACCAAACGAAAAGAAAAAAAAGAGAGAGTGAGAGAGAAAAAAAAAATCTTTAGACCTTCTATTTATATGTTTGCCTTAATGAGTGGAGGTTGATGTGAAACGTAAGTTTATAGAGTTGATATTGAATATCTCCTATGAAGTATTTGATTATGTAAATGTATTTGGGTGATGACTAGCTTGATAGTCTGGATATGTCCATGTATTTAAAGGGTCATGACCGGAGGTAAAATTAAGGAATATGTTAAATTGATAGACTTTGCACTGTTCTGAAGTTTCCCATGAATTATTATTTGTATTAACTTTTGGGGCCATTACTCATATTCATATTGATCCATTGTTTGAGTAGTTGGTTGATTAATTTTTATAGTTTTTGTTCTTAGTATTTTGCTTGAGGACAAGCAAAGAGTCAAGTTTGGGGGTATTTGATGAGTGGGTTTTATACCTACAAATTGATTAATTTTGGCTTAATGAAATTGCAAGTTTTCAATTATTTTATATTCATTTTTATTCGTTTTGTGTGTTTTGATGTTATTTTGTAGGAATGATGGGAAGAAACAAGGTCAAAATTGGAGCCTAAGTGTTGGATTTTTGAAGAGGAAGCTAAAGGGCATTTTAATGGAGTATTTATAGCCTACCATTTTGTAATAGTACCTCGGTTTTCTGCCTTTTTGACCATGATCCACTTTGCATCTAAAAAAGTTTAAAACATGAAAGTTTTAGATCAGGATGTCTTCTATATTGTGTCATGATTTCAACTCAATCGGACAGTTGTATCAAACGTTATGACGATTCTACGAAGACTGGTCCGGAGCAGGCAGAATACAAGGAGGCGCGCCCCAGTGCCCAAACACTGTCCAAATCAGCACCCCTGCGCCAGTTTGAGCGACCCTACACGTGTGTTAATCCGTGACGCAAATTTTGACTTGTTTTGGGCCCGAAATAACCCTAAGGCTATATATATACTAGGGTTTGTGTGGGGATGAAAGATTCTGACTTTTGGGGGCTGAAAACATTGGAGAAAGACCAAGGAATTGGAAGAAAATTGAAGACAAGAATCGAAGGAATCAACACGAAGAAGATTGGTCTTGAAGGCTAGAGAAGGATTAAAGATTGCACCTAAGTTTTCATTCTTTTCTCTTACCTTTACTTATTGATTTTCTAAGATGTTGTTTAATTTTAGAATGATTTCTTTCAATTACATTATGAACTAAATTTTTATTAAGATTGCAATGGAACCTATGTCTAGTTAAATTAATCTACTCTCGTTTCTAGTTCTATTGATCTTATATGAGTTGTTTTTCATATTTTGTGCTTAATATATGATTGTGTGGCCAACAATTAATTTGATAACCTAGATGAAATTGGGAGATGAATTCTAGGTTTAGGTCTGAATATGATGACATGCGTCTGGTTAATTCTTCTTATGATTGAATTGCTGGGTTTGTGTATAGGATAGGAATATACCTATATGTCGTGTGTAACTTTTATGAGAGTTTGAATTTAATGAATCTATTCCAACTTATTTAACATAGGAATATAGTAATTTAATTGGAATAGATAATTTTATCTAACTATCGGAAAAGGTTTTATAAATAACTTTGAGTTCTCAGTTAACAACGTATTTTGATCAATTGACTGGAAAAAGAGTAGAAAGATTTATACGAAGCATTAGGGGAAGTTGTAATCTTAACTTTTTTCATTTGGTAAATTCAACCCTTGATTATTTAGTTTAGATTTAGTTTTAAAGTAGTGATTTCTTAGTCAATTCCAATTGTTTAAATAAAATTGAATTGATATAAAGTTAGTACTTGGATATTATTAGGAATAATTCTCCGTGAGAACGATACTCTACTTATCACTTTATTACTTGTTGATCGTATGTACTTGCACGTAAATTTTCAATATCAAATTCGGACAACAACAGCTGCATCAATTTTAACCTTTTTACTCCATGGGCTGCCATCAAAATAAAAACAAATATAAAAGCCGAATAATAAACTCCAAAAATGTTAATTATAAAGCCCATTTGTAAATTATCTCTCACCAACCAATAATGGAATATTTAAGATTTAAAATATTATAAAATTATGTTCAAATACATATCAGTGTGAATAGATATCAAATTCAATAATATAAATTATATCTAATTATTTTTATTCACATTTTAGTATTTTAACCCAATAATAGGGTATTTAGAATGTATTTTCACGCACTTATCACCACTCTAATGAAGGCATGAGCATAGATCAGTCCCTACAGGTTTTTAAGCATAAAATCATGCAAAAACTTGTCCTCTTGAGGACTAAAGGTTGTTGCTCAAAGAGATATCCGATTGTGACTCAAACTATATTTTCAAAACTCATAAGTGGTTTAGAAAATCTTGTCTTTTAAAATCAACTAGGATTCATAATCAAATTGCTTCCAATTCTATTTTTATCCTAATCAAGCAAAGTTAAAATAACTAAGGGCTTATCTTAGATGTCTAGCTTATTACCTTATCCTAAGCATGAAGATGTATACAGAGGTTTATGATGTTGCTTTGACACTTTCCTCCTCCTTTCGATGACTTTTCAGATCTTGAGCTTGATAGTATCATGACCATGGAATAGGTTGAGATTTTATAATGAACTCCACGAAATTGTCGATGAAGCTTGAAGATCGTAGTCCTGCACAGCACCACTCAAACCAAAACCTCATGAAAAATATCATATGTTAGATAAATACATAACATAATCACAGGTTTAGAAAGCACCAAGATAAGCATAGGGAATAAGTCATGCAAGTACAAATATATAAGATGTTAGAAACTAACTTGCCCAATATGCTTGAGAAACTGTTGATCTATCAATGTGAAACACATCAAGTTCTCCCCCTTAGTTGGTGTTCAAAAGTCAAATAACAAGTGTAATATAAACAAAGAAAAATATGTGACTTCATGCCAAGTTGACAAAATTTACTCCCCCTGAGTATTTGAACTAACTCCCTCTTTTTATATTCACAAGAAACATATATAGCCTAATCAAGTGTAAATCTCCTCGATTCCTCTCATATGTACCTAAAATATTCTTTCCCTTTTTATCACAAATGTCAACCCAACAACAACATGCAATAAGCACAGTACAAAATTTTGTTGCCCAGTATATTCTTATCTTATTTGCTAAAACTGTCAATTCAATGATGACCTACAAAAATCATGACATAGTATAACAAGAAAATATGAATGCATAACAAGTAGTCAAATCATGCAAGTAAACTAAGCAAGGGATAAACAAGGCACATACCTCAAAATCAAATGTGATTAAGCATCAATAAACAGGACTAAAAGTGTGTCACAACAAACAAAAACAAAGAGCTAAACAAATAAAAGTCAACAAAAACCATAAGTCAACAATAAAAATAAAGAGTACTTTAGTACAGGCCATCAATAAATGTAAAAACACTCAAGCTCACAAATGACCTATCCTAAGTCTCTAAAAGCCATAGCTCAAATGGATGCATCTCCACTATATTTCTAGGCTCATCACCTGTAATGAAACTAGAATTCTGCATCATGTGTCTCAGATGGTAAATATCCCTCCTAATCTCCCACTGATCCACCCATAGGCTCATCCATACCCTCATTAAGAGCATCTATACGGAGAGAAAAAAACACTCGATTGATGATCAACTCTGATCTGTAGATGACCTAGGGTTGTGTGAACAATGGTCCACTAATATAATGCAATTGTAGGAGGAATTCTAGCGAGTGTGGTACGTGAGCTATAGCCTTGTGCCTGCCTCAATGATGGTGTTTGACTTGATGTACCAAGCTCTACAGAAGTAGTACCATGTATCTCAGCCTCAATCTTGTCACCTTCTACCTCATCCTCCATAGTGTCAAAAGTATATATCGCATGTGTCTCGATCTGCCTCAAAGATTCCTTTCCTAGATGTCTCTTTGGTCCCATCAACTGGTCAGACTCTAAAGCACCAGCACCCCTATCTAAGCAAATACAAGTGATCAAAGAACCAAATGGCAGAGTATCTGTAATCCTCCCCTCATCAAATTCTCTCTGAATGATTCAAAATATCACACTTGGCAGATCTATCTCCAAACCCATACCAATAGCATATAGCAAATAGGCTCGTGATGTGGGAAAAGTGGAAATATGAGTCTTTGGGTAAATGTTATATTTGACAGTTAGATTTATAATCTTATAATCCCTAGTCAAGTCCTTATGGTACCACAACTAGTAGTTCTAACCATCAAGATTGGGTAATCCATACAACACTGATGCAACTGATGTTAGTGTGGTATAGCACTCTCAAGTCAAAAATGATAAGGATCACGTGCTACACGGGGAAGACGTAGAGTGATGGCAATAAGGTTAGTGAAAAACTCACATAACACATCTTGAACGTATGTCGTGAAGTGCTAACTATTCTCTGCAGTATCACAAATGTGTATGTAAAACTCTTTGACCATGTCCATATTTGTAGGCACTAAGGCAGCAAATAGCTTAGTCCACCCTCTTGAGTCAAATAACGAAGGGACAAAAATGTTACTTACACCAACATGATTGAATACTCATTCCACAAGCACAATACATGATGTAAATTGTCTCCTATATAGCTCTCGGTACTATAGTGTTTGAAAGTGAGCTCTATTACTTGAAGCCTGTACCCTCATCCTATTCTCAAATATTGGCAACATTTTTCAAAAACAATCGGTGAAAATGTAGAAATGAGTATGATAAACAAAGATCTAAACTCAAACTAACACTTAATCTCACTCAATATGAAGTTTTATAACTTGAAATGCTTTGAGTAGGGTAGAAACAAAGTGGGCTCTTGCTTGGAAGTGTAAAGAGTGAGTCTTTTCCATTGGCTCGTGATCTAAACCTTAGATCTTGAATACGATCAAATTGATAATGTTTCTTGGTGATCTCTTGCATGTTTTCTTGAAGTTTTTTCTATTTTGAGAATTGTGGAACTATGATTTGTAGTTGAATGATCTTTCTTTGATGCTTGTCTCTTCCCTTAGATGACGCTTTTAAATACTGAAGTTGATAGCATCATGACCATGAAAAAGATTGAAATTTACAGTGAACTCCATGAAATTAGCCAATTACAAATGTGATCTAACAAATATGTTTATTTTGAATTATTTAATGGTATTTTAGTTATGCTATGATTGTTTTTTTAAAAGGTTATTATTTAGATCATGTCTACCTATGGATTTGGGGCGTGACAAATTGTTTGTTGTTATAGGCGTGCTCACTCAGATGGAGAAACACATGGATGAGAATCATTGCCTCATTTCATAGAGGTTGGATTCACTTGATGCCCGAGTTCTGAATTTGAAGACGAGACAAACTACTATTGTGAGTAGATTTAAGCATATCAGGGAACTACTGAAGGGCAAGAAGAGGGTTGGTAAACCTAATTCATATGACAATGATGAGTTTGTTGTTCAACCCAAAGATGGTGCAGGAGAACATGGTGGAGATGATGATGCAGGTACAAGAGTTGTCTGAATTGGAGACCTAGATATAGGACATTAAGGAAATTGTGAAAGTGTTATTATTTATTCATTTTCATTTATTTTCATACTCTATTTTGCATTTTTTTTGTATAGTTTTTCTTTGTTTTCGTGGTATACTCCTAGTCTATGCTTTAAGTTGGATATTTGTTTTAGACTAGTTATATGTCATGTTTGGTTTTATTTATTCTACTCTACCCAACCATACTTGCTAGTTTGTCATGCATATCTCTTGTATTCCTGTTCTCTACTTTACTTGTTGTGGTTATGTGTTTGACACTTTGTGACAAAAAATAGGAAAATTTTGGGGTAATTTTGGAATAAATTCTTATGGCTAGCTAGGGATTAGTTGTATGGGAATGTAGAAAGGAGGAGATTGTTAAAAATACTCAATGGGAGTACATTGACATGAAATCACTTCATTTTCTTTTGTTATTTTACACTTTTTATTTTCTTGTGTTAACACTAACTAAGGAGGAGAACTTGTTTGGATATGTCTTTGCTAAATTTAAAGATTCTCAAGTATAAGTGGGCTAACAATTTGTATATATGTTTCATAAATTTCACTTGCATGTTCCTAAAAAGATAATGACATGTTGCTTCTATTGATGATTTTACGATTTTCATACATGTGATCATACTATGTCATTTACATATATGATGTTTTTCATGATGTATTGGTTGTGCTATTATGTGCAGAACTATGATCTTCAAAGCTACATCAAGAAGTTAATCTTTGTACATTAGATAGGAGATTTAGAGACTTGTACTTAAATGTTGAGATTATTTTACAATTCATTTTGTTATTTATGGTTTTCAATTTGTAATATATAATTTCTTACTCTTGTATTTTGTTACAAAATAGCCAAAGGCAAAAGCTGTTCATTGTCATTGGCTAATTTTGTAAGTCTTGTTGTAAATCTTAACCTAAGTCCATCGTTATGATGCTTCAAAATTTAGGATCCCAAAGCTTGAAGGAAAAAAAGAGTTCAATCTTCAAAGCTGAATCAGAAGACCTCCACTGGACTAGTTGAAGTCATGTATCGGATATTATTTGAGCAACACTCCTTAGTGCTCAATAGGAAAAGTTTTTGCTTGCTTTCTAGCTTGAAAACCAGTAGGAATTGCCCTCTACTCCCTCACCTTCGACAAGAACAGTCTGTGAAACACTTAGGAAAAATTTGAAGAAGGCTAAGAAATTGGCAGTGGAGACTACCCTCTGACCTCTCAAGCAATCTACAGATGGCTCGAGTGGTCTTTCGACTACTAGTGCGGTCCCTACTCAGTTCAAATGGATTGAATCCTTTTTTCATTCCAATGACAACCGCCCTCTGACAATTCTATGATGGCTCGAATGTTCCTTCCTGAATTGAGGTTTTCTTGGACCCCAATACTACTTGAATTTCATACCTATAAATAGGGCAAGGCTCTCCGAGGTAGGGTAACTCTCTAAAGGGCTCTAAAACTACCTCTTAAACAAATAGAGAGTCAAGAAAAATCCTAGATCATTAAGATCCAAAGGCTTCCAAAACCTACATGATTCTTCTATTCAACAACATACATTGAAGAAGAAGAAGATTGTCTGGAGAACCACCGAGACCCGCATAGGTTATGTGCATACTGAGAATCTTAGGCATGTCTTAGAAGATTGCTCAAGGCCTAGACAATTCACTACAGTGAGCGCGTATAAGTTAAGCCACTCAAGACTTCAATGGGTATATCCAAAGGAGAGATTGACAGGGAAGAAAGCATCTAACCATGGGTGTATTGGTTGAGGTATAAAACTTATATCCTTGTAATAGACTTTGAGTTAGTGGATTAGGCTAGGTAAACCAAAATCAATTCTGTAGGTTTTCTCATATGGTTTCCACTTAAAATTGCTTATGTTTTGGTTAATATCTTTATTATTTTAATTTTCATACACATATGCTATTACACATACACACAAACACATTATGTATATTATGGAATGACTCTTTGATTGCTATATCTTGCATATTCATCAAATTAAGTGTAGATTGGTGGTTGGTTTGTTGGGAGGATTAGATTTGTGGATTTGATTGTTGGGCTTGTTGATTAACACAGTCATTGCATTCATTCACTCATAGCAAGTTGTTCTTGTTGAGAGAAAAGGGTTTCAAAGGGCCAAATTGACAATCTAATTAATTAATTTAGTAATTGTTGTCAATAGGTTTAAAATTGGTGTTTGTTCGATTAGAAAGTGTAACTAACCTATTCACCCCCTCTAGGTCCGACACGTGATTCTACATGTATAATCGTGTGAGAAGATCTTAAACACTTCCCCCTCTAGACATCTTAACAACAGTAGATGACATGAGCACATGACAGAAAGGTCTGACTTGTGGATTCTTGCTTGGGGACCTTGTACTGAGGAAGGTAATGGGAACTATGAAAGATGCCATAGAAGGGAATCCTGGTGCTAATTGGGAAGGACCCTAAAGGGTCGCTTCGTTTAGAGGGACCGAATCATATTGTCTTGAGACACTCAAAGGGAAGCAAGTTCCATGGCCTTGGAATATGATAAACCTTAGAAAATTTCACTTCTGAAGTGCCTTCAGAATAGTATAGTTAGTTTTAAATTGAACTACCTTCAGTTATTAGTTAGTTCTAAAGTACCTTCAAAATACTTAGTAATGAAATTGTAAGTTTCAATTTCAATCAATAAACATTTTTGTTTTACAAAGTGGCTTCCAAGAGAATTGATGGTGTATTTCAATGTGGATGAGCGTAAGGTGCAGGTAACATGAGATGAGCGTGGATCAAAGCTTCGAGGCTTGTGTATGATGTTACAATAAAATATTGAGGGGATTAAAGGGGTGTACACAGTAAAAATATAGTAGTTCACCAGCTCGAGAGCTTGGCTAATCCACTCTTCAATGGAGATTCTTGCTCCTTCCTTCACTATTTACTATACCAAAAGGTTTACAAACTATAAGATGTGATACTAGGGTCCTGCCCCTCTGTTGGGGGCGTTACATAGTATTTTTAGGGCTTTTCCTAATTCTGCGCGATCCGCCCCGAGATCTTCGCCATTTATCCAAGGAATCTTCCTTGATCTTAGGAGGAGATCTTTCCTGGATGAGAGTTTTATGCTTTGATTATGACTCTTTGTTGCCTCTAGGGTTTTTGTTGACAAATAGCTATCTCTTTATTACTTCCACTACTGCTTCAATTGGGCTGGACTTTACTCTGGTTTTATGAGCTCTGTGCGTCTAACCTCCGCTCCCGAGCTCATACTTGAGAATTGTTCTAAGTATCATTAGTTGCCCCCCAACTCTTGGTCAAGCTGGCTTGGGCGAGGGCTGAGCTTAAGATGTAGTATAATGGTTTTCCAATCAGCGACTTCAAAGTTTGCACGGGAATTTTTTTTTTTTTTCACATTTAGGTGCTTCTGCCCTAAACCTACTTGAATTGATAAGGGTGGAACAAATGACCCAAGCTGAGCCCATGTCTTTTCCTGATCTCATGACGCCAAATAATCTGCTCTTGTTTAGCGTCACTGCAGCTAAACGGGACTTTCCCTTTTTTCTTGAATCTGATCTCTCTTCTACGGGTCTGATAAGAGCCTTGATGTTGGGACTCATATCAAGAAACGCAAGAGGGATGGTTCATCCTTTCCTTCATCCAGATCTTTCCTGGGGGAAGTTCTGTTTTCCTCTGCTGGGCAAAAATTGATGGATCTACTATCAGCGACTGAGAAGGAGAAGGATGAGTTGAAGGAGGAAAACCTACGTTTGAAATAGAGGATAGCCGAACTGCAGAGACGACTAGGAATTTTGCTTTTATTGGTTTTTTGTAATCTTTGATGTTCTTGAAACCTTGATTTTTCCTTTCCATGTTTGCCGCTTCTTATACACAATTTGTGGCTTTGAGAATCTGGCAGCTGATCTTCCATGTCGTTTCCTGGCTTATGGACCAAAGACCCCCATTTTTGCTTTTTGTAATGGATAGAAGCTGTGAAGCTTTCTCTCTAGTTTACGTGTTGTAGGTCTTACTTTTTGTTCTTCTGAACTGGGAAGCGCATTCTGAGATGCTGCATTTGCTTTAGGAACAGAAGAACTCGTCCTGAGCTACTGAGCTATTTTTATGGACTGATAAGTTCAACGTGAGCTCCAGGGCTCTTTTATGAACTAATGAGTTCATCGTGAGTTCTAAGGCTCCTTTTATGAACTAATGAGTTCATTGTGAGCTCCCGAGCTCTTTTTATGAACTAACGAGTTCGTCATGAGCTCCCGAACTCTTTTTATGAACTAACAAGTTCCTCGTAAACTCCAAGGCTCTTTTTATGAACTCGTCGTGAGCTCCCGAGCTCTTTTTATGAACTAACAAGTTCGTCGTGAGCTCTAGGGCTCTTTTTATGAACTAACGAGTTCATCGTGAGCTCCCGAGCTCTTTTTATGAACTAACGAGTTCATCGTGAGCTCCCGAACTCTTTTTATGAACTAACGAGTTCTTCGTGAGCTCTCGGGCTCTTTTATGAATTAATGAGTTCGTCATGAGCTCTAAGGCTCTTATTACGGACTAAAGAGTTCGTCGTGAGCTCCCGGACTCTTTTTATGAACTAACGAGTTCATCGTGAGTTCTAGGGCTCTTTTTATGAACTAATGAGTTTGTCGTGGTTCCTGAGCTCTTTTTATGAACTAACGAGTTCTTCATGAGCTCCTAAGCTCATTTTATGAACTAACGAGTTCATCGTGAGCTCCTGAGCTCTTTTTATGAACTAACGAGTTCGTCATGAGCTTTGGGCTCTTTTATAAAATTAATGAGTTCATCGTGAGCTCTAGAACTCTATTACGGTCTAATGAGTTCGTCGTGAGCTCTAAGGGCTCTTATTACGGACTAACGAGTTCGTCGTGAGCTCCCGGGCTCTTTTTATGAACTAAAAGTTTATCGTGAGCTCTCAAACTCTTTTTATGAACTAACGAGTTCGTCGTGAGCTCCCGGA
>CAUOFW020003139.1:0-39744 GCA_963454935.2 Ilex paraguariensis
AATTTTTTTTGGTCTTGGTCATTGTGTTGTTGCTTTTCTGTGCTAGTGTGCTGCTGCCAACTGGTTTTAAAAATTAAAAATTGCTTTCCTAACTTGTTGCCTTTTGGTGCTGTGTTGCTTGCTGGCCGCTGGTCTTCTCTTTTTTGTTGTGCTTTTGTCTTCTCTTTTTTTTGTTGTAATTTCCTAGCTAGCTTTTTTTTTGGTCATCTGTGCTGCTGCCTGTTGGTTTTGAAAATTATATATATTTTTTGAATTTTGATCTATTTCAATTTAAGTAATGTTTGCTATGTCTTGTTTGTTATTATTATGTTGTTATATATATAAAAATATATATAATTATTTTAATTAGCCGTATTCTCGCCGTACCCGTATCCTACATTTTGGAATTTTTCCGTATCGCTGTGTCCGTATCGTATCGGATACGACACCCATGTCCGTATCCGTGCTTCTTAGGTGATAGTGATTAGATGGGTTGTTTGTAGTTTCTGGGGGTTGAGAGTTTGGTTTAAGGATTGGGATTTATTGCCTTCATGTAGTAAATCAAATCAGGGATATAGGGGTTATATTGGATGTTAGGATAATGTTTTTAATTGGTGATTTTAAGTTTTTGTATATTTGAGAATTGATGGTGGAGTATATTGGTTGTTGCCTGAATCTATGGGCCTAATAAATCTTGGTTAAGGAGGAGTTTCTGGGGAAGAGCTGGCTGGTTTTGTATGGTTGTTTAACATGAGGTGGCGTTTAGTGGAAGATATTATTGTAGTTAGATATGTGACTGAGAAAATGCAAGGGGAAGGCTGACTAGAAGTATGAAGGGGTTCAATGAGTTAATTAGGGAAACTAATCTGCAGAAGTCACCTTTGAGTAATGGGAGCTTTACACTAACAAATTTTGGAAATAATTGGTTTTGCAAAAGGCTAGATTGTTTTTTATTTCATTAGAATGAGAGGGCTGTTTTTCAAATGTTAGACAAGAAACTTTAGTTTGAGTCGTGTTTGACAAGTGTCTGATTACTCTGGAATTGAGTGCAATGGGGCCCAACTCCTTTTAGATTTGAAATTATGTGGGTGCAACATCATTATCAATGAGTATTTCTTTTTGGATTGAAATTTCTTTTTTTGTTAAAAGAATGTTATGCTAATATCACAAGGCTTGTTTCGTCTGATGTAAAGAGCCAACGAGGTGTTTGCCAACTGTCCAACATTTTGGATTTTATATTTGAAGCTATGGGTATGTGCAAGCAATGTCAGGGGGACCATAGTATGCTAAGAAAAGCGGGAAAGAGAGAAATAGTGCACAGTAATGACAAATAGCACGAGAGAATATAAAACCTTACAAACAAGAAAGAGACTAGACTGTGCCTTTTGAAGTGTTCAATCTTATCATAATGCACTTATCAATCTTGGATGGAACCAAGAGTATCGAAGAAATTTTGGAATCTGGATGCTCTCTGGCATGGATGCAGCTCTTAGACTGTCAGTATTTTTTGGTTTCGGTAGGGGCCGGTTACTCTTGCTTATGTTCGTTTTACATGAGATGCCTATTTTTTTATTTTTCTTGATGGCGTTTTGCATGTGCTGTGTACTAATATTTTTTCCGGCGGCGCGAGTATCTGGTGCCTGTGGTTTTAAAATCATTATAATGTGTTCTGTTCTAAGAAACAGTTTATTTGTGCTGCTTGCATCCTTGCTTACATTTGGGAGTTGAGCTAGCGTCTGATTCTGGATGTGGAGGTATTTAAATTAAGTGCTGACATAACTTATTATTGTTTAATGCTCCTTGATCATTAGGAAGCCCGAGGTTGCTTTCTCTACACATAGTTGGAACTGCTATCGAAGGCACTAAGCTAAGTGTTGAAAAAAAATATTGGGGTGGTGATGAGGGAGACTCAGTTTTCCGCTGGTTCCGAGTATGTTGATCTCTATACTAATAGTGATTTCCTCCTTGCCTGTTGTTGCAAAGCTTGACTTTTCAATGATTATTTACATTACCTAGTCTTACATTATAATTCATAATTTACTGCTACCATAGCTCAATAATGGAAGTGTTGCATGCAGATTAGTTCAGATGGCATCCAAATTGAAGTTAATGGTGCCATTAATTCATCATACATGCTCTCTGTTGATGATATTGGGCTTTTTATATCGGTTTCATGTGAGCCTGTCAGAATTGATTGGGCCCGCGGTCCCATTGTCCTTTCTGAACAAATTGGACCAATTGTAGCTGGTAATATTCATAGATTTTTCAGCATCTTTTGAATAATTTTTTTTTCATACATGAGTTGCATTCTTTCCTATTCTTATATAATGAAGGTCTATTAGCCACTTACACTGATTATGGATATCCAATTTTGTTCCCTGGAGAATCGGTATCACAATAATTGCTGCTTTTGAATAGAATTTTTTATTGCAGGGCCACCGACTTGCCAGTCGCTTGAATTTCTTGGATCATTTATTGAAGGAGAGCGTTTGAGCTTTGTTGCATCTTACAGTGGAGGGTGAGAATTGGTGAACCATTGGCTTGACATAACCTTAGCTTCTACCCATGTTTTATTCTAATTTCTGAATTTGAATCCTTTTATTTTTTGCTCAGTGAAAAGGGGGACTGTTTGTATGAATGGTTTAGGGTGAAGGATAGTGGTGTTAGGGAGAAACTGAATGCTGGTGGTATGTTTTGCCTTTTCAATTCTCAGATGCTTTTTATTCCCAGTATGTCTAGGGACCTGCTAAATAGTGAACTTATTACTTTGGCAGGGTTTTTAGATTTAACTTTAGAGGATGTGGGAGGTGCTGTGGAAGTTGTTTACACACCTGTGCGAAAAGATGGATTGAAAGGGACTTCGAGGAGTGTAATATCCAGTCCCGTTGCTCCTGGTGAGTTGTTCCTTCCATTGTGAAAAATTCACCATAAATGTAACCAAAGTTTAGGACTGTACAAAGTCCATCCTCATAGAAAACTGGTACCAAATTCTGTGATGACCCTACTTGTTTTATCAGCTTATTGGAAATTCTTGGTATGCTAGTTTTAGTATCATAAGACCGCCTTTTTTCTTCGACTCTGGAACAATCGTATAAGCTGTTTTGTTTGCTTATGAATATCTTTTATTGAGAATAGTGAGTGTATATACTTCTGGATTTTAATCGTTTTTACTATTTGGCCAATGTGGAGTAATTGCTTGCTTATTCTTGTCTAATTCAGTAAATGTATATGGTATTTGAACAGTACTTCTGGAGCTGGGTTGGCTATGCCTGTCACATCTTCGAATTAGTTTTTCTTATTGCATTGCCCATTCTAGAGTAAAATTTGCTTTCCTTAAGCTCTTTGGTGTTAAAATAAAAAATTAGAAATATTGACACAATGATACATTGCACTATAACAAAACTTTCGTTAAGTATTTCCATAATACAAGGTTTAATAGTTGAGTTTTTTTGGAAACGCCAATCTTTTGAGGCATTATGAGAAAGTCAATAAATGTTTTGACTCAGTTCCAACATGCATCTCTTTCCGAGACTGTTTAAGTTATTAACTATTGTGTTGTTAATGACATAGTACTTTGAATTGTTAGTATTTGAAGTAGTCTAATTTATTGTGAAACTACCTTTATACATGCTTGTGGCCCCAATGTCACCGCTAAGTTCTCTCTCTCTCACCAACTATATTGCAAAATTTTGCAATCATTGACATCTTGGACTCAAAAAGCAACAAGAAGGATACAACGTAGTGACTATATGTCACAAGGGATGTAAATAGACAAACAACATAGTTTAAGTCCATCCTATACCCTTTGTGGTGAAACAACTTCTTATCAAGAAACAATGGAGGACATATCTTGAGCCATTCTTGCCTTTTATCTTGTAACAATACATGGTCTTGCTATTAGGACATATAATTCAAAACTATTTGGCAATGAGTGGAGAGGCCCCTTAATTATATAACTAACCTTGGGTGTTCCTAATGATTCGATGTGGGATACAAGCTTTCTTTACACCCTTTCTTATGTGGGACATAGGCTCAAACATAACAAACAAACAAGCAAACAAACATGTACATCAAAAAATTTAAATGGGTTAGACGTTTGGTCCGCTGACCATCCAAGAGCCAACTCTAATACCATGTTAGAGTATCAAAAATTATGAAGCATAGATACTTCATTATGATCGATATATTCGTATAAGATACAATACTCATTAGATACTCAAGGTTATGTATCAAATATACACTAAATGCATCCAATAATAAATATATATATGAATAGTTCACAGATACTTCTATATGCAAATAAGTATGTATATTTTTTAGTTTTAATCTTTACCTCTTCTTTTTGATTTCACATACAATATAATACATCAACAAAAATTCTTGACTTTGAAGACACGAGTATGTTCCAAGTATTATACTTTATCACATGTCCAAAGAGTATAAATGAACTGATTACTCTATAATCTTAGCAACAAATACTCCTAAGCAAACAATCTAGTTAAATCTTAGTTCTTATTCATTTAATTAATTATGTTCACTTTGTAGATGTACTATAGTGAGACGATAGGTAATTATTTTAAAATAAAAACTTGTTAATATTGTTTATTGTTATTAAAGAATCACTAAAAATTATCTCTATTAAGTCATCTCGTAATAGTTTAAATATAAAATATATATATTTATAGTTGTATCCTGGCTGTACCCATATCATATTTTTTGGGGTTTTGCCGTATCCGTATCGTATTATACCCGTATCTCTTATCCGTATCCATGCTTCCTAGATTAAAATCAACTGGCCATGAGTGGGAAGACTCTTAAAGCATATAAACCAACCTTGAATGATCCAAGTTATTCGGTAGGGCATACAAGCTCTCTTTACACACTCACATCTAGTTGATTGATCATTGCTTACCTCCTAATCCCTTGCCCAAAGAAAGTTTTCCAAGGCCTTTTTAGTTTCTCTGCAACACTGGGATGAATTAAACAATGATGTAGCCATGTAGGGATGCTCCTGAATGAGCATGATTCTTCTCCAAAACAAGTATAAGTTGTCTTCTAATTATCTGCATCTCATTTGTTTTTATTGTGGAGAGTGTGGAGCTGCAATTTTTTTAAACGTGTTTAAGAAAGCTTGCTGGAATACTTAAGAAGAAAGGAATTGGTTGCTGTAATGAAAGAACCTATTTTAAACTAACAAATATCTTCAGTTAAGGGAAAAAATGGTGTGATGTCATCCACACCTTTTTGGTCTATGAGAAGTGGTATAGTAATTGGCCTAACCTTGTTGAACAGTTGTAGGTTGGATATCAGTATACCTTCTGGCATGTTCAACAACAAATTCTCCAGGGCTTTTTGTAATACTCTCTCTTACCCACCGGAAAAGTGAGAAAGCAGATAAAATTTATGCTGCTACTAGTAAATATTTTTATTCACCTGAACTCTGAGTCCATCTTTGTATTGCATGAGCCTTTTTGTTAGGCTATTTATTAACTTATCCCCTCAAACTGTTATATATTTTTGGATGCTGTGCTGCTACTAATGAAGGCTTTAGATATGAAATATAAAAGACTTCAAACCTATCTGAGCTTATGTGTAAATCTGTTAATGAACTCCAAGTAACGAAAAACTCTTTGAACATGACCTAGACACAACAAAGTACTTTGGATATCTGTTAGCATTAAGCAGTAAAATTGCTGCTGCTGTGGTGCACCCAAACGCTTCATGGTTAAGTATACTGTGTATAGATCATAATTGTTGCCAGGCTGTATATTATTCATTCCTCGTTTGGAATAGTGAATGTCATTCACACTTAATTCAGGCCTTTATCATTGTGAATTGTGTCACAGTAATCTCACTTTCTAAACTTTTCTATCTACTGGCACATAATTTCTACAACTTTACATGCAACAGCGGGCCCTATGGGTGTGGGGCTGCAAATTCCTGATTGCTGTGAGGACAAGGAAGTTGTCCCTCAAAAGACATACTTCGGAGGACAAGAAGGTGTTGGACAATATATTTGGTACAGGACGAAAATTAAGCTCCATGAATCTGCTCTGATGGACATATCGAATTCTGCTGAGGATGTTTTTATATGTAGCAACACTTTGTAAGTTATGCAATATGTAGATTATATCCATCATACAATATATTGTATGATGGATTCCAAGTTGATCTCTCTATCTTTCAAATAAACTTCAGTTAACAATTACTTCTCTGGCAGAACATACACCCCTTCACTTGAAGACGTGGGGTCCTATTTGGCTTTATATTGGCTGCCAACTCGTTCAGATGGCAATTGTGGAAAGCCATTGGTATCAATTTGCGACGCTCCAGTCACACCAGGTAGAGTGCCATTTCCTTTCTTCAATAGGTGCCAGTTAAATTTATCTGTCCACTCATCCTATCGGATGGTTCGTATTGGTCTTAGCAGCTATTAGCTCTTGGACCCACCATTCACACTAATCTGTCAATTATAATGGTTCTGATTTGGTGTTCCATGGAGTCTTTTATAATTAATTCATCTGGATCGCATTGTATTTGGTCTTTTATTACAAATTTCAAGAGGTCGTGTGGTTATAGACATTCTTATTGTAATAGTACCACTTATATGGAGCCTTTGTAATGGTTAATCTTTTTTATGTTGTGCAAATAGAGTATTATAATTGGTCCTTTTCCATTGGCTTCAACAGCATCCAAATTTTTTAGTTTTGATTTTGTATCCGTTTTGCTCTTAACATGTCGAAGTAAAATAATGTTGCAGCTCTTCCAGTAGTTTCTAATGTTCGTGTGAAGCAAGTGTCCTCATCTGCTTATTCTGGGGAAGGACAATATTTTGGTGGACATGAAGGATCAAGCTTGTTTAGCTGGTATAGAGAAACGGACGAGGGAACAATCATTCTCATCAATGGAGCCAGTGCTAAAACTTACATAGTTACAGATACAGATTATAATTGTCGTTTGTTGTTTGGGTAAATGTCTCTTCTCTCATTTTAGCTTGGTTGTCCTTGTTTGAATATGATGATTAAAAAATTAAGTAAATGTTACAATTGACTAAAAAAACACTACAGAATGAACATTATTGCTAGAGAAAATATGTTATTCTTTTATAAGTTAATGGAATTTTACTGCAACAGAGTAATAGTTGAAACTTAAATAATTGAATTTTAGAGTTTATGAAAAGAAAGAAAAGAAGATAGTAAATAAAAGATGATGCTCCTAGCGTCCCGATGGTGAGCTTCTTGCTGAAATTGCTCTTGCCTCCCTCTTTTTGTTGGTTACGAAACATTAATAGGAAATTAGAATAATAGGAAAGTAACATAATATGAAAATAGAATAATGGAAAATAATATTCTAACACTACCCCCTTGAGCATAGAGATAAAAAAATGTCCATTAACAAAGGTTACTAAAGGTGGACTGCGCCGATGGCTTGGTGAGAAAATCACTGACTGGACAGTAATATCTCCACGTAGACAATAAGGATGGTAAAACCAAGCTTTGGGTGATTGGTTTAGACAATTTGGGGACTTTTGTAATCAACATACTACCACGGTACTTCCCCCATGTAACAAACCTAACGTAGGTAATTACTTCAGATGAAGTTTAAAACATTCTTTTGGTTTTACAAAGAAACAACCAACGACCACACCAAAATAGCAGTAACAAACGATTACCAAAATGATCTAGAGAAAGAAAAAGATGGTGACAACAAAGGACAAACACAACAACACCAGCACCATTACCAACAATGTGAGTACAAACGAATGCAACTAGCAACACCACAAAGAACCACAATACATCCAGCAACACCTCAAAGAACCATAGGCAAGGTATCAACCTGCACATCGGGTTTGAATCGGCGCTAAAAACTCCAAAATTGGCATTGGACCGGGATATAACCACTAAAGCAGCCCCAAATTGGCCTAAAAACCACAAAACCGACACTAAACTGAGTTGAAAACACTACATCAAAATTGAACTGTTTTGAAAACCATTAAATGAGAACTAAATTGGGCCAAATATCATTGAACCAATACTAGGTCGTAATGAAAACACTAAAATCTGCACCGAGAACTAAATAGGGCCGAATATCATTGAACCAATACTAGGTCGTAATGAAAACACTAAAATCTGCACCGATAATTAGACACCGAAGACACGAACACGGATTTAGGCACCCCACATTAACTGAAAATAATGGCAGCAACTGATGAACAACGGATGAAGACGCTGACGTAGGAAAATTGCAATTTAGAATGATTCTCGCTACAACAATAACTGGCCAATACGCACACGACTACAACTTTTATGTGTGCTGGGTTTGCCTAACCACTAGGTGAGTGGAGTGCGCCTAGGGATATCCTTCGGTACCAATTTGCAATTTGAATAATTGAATTTTAGGTTTTATGAAAAGAAAGAGAAGAATCAAAAGTGACTATGAAATGATTATGAAACGATAGTGTGTAGGGTGTGGGTTGCCAACACCCTATCACCCGTTTGTAATTGATTGATATTGAAGAGAACTATAATATTAGGAAAGTAGAACATATTAGGAAAGCCATAGGAATGTAGAGTAATTGTAAAGTAACATAATAGGAAAGTAATACTCTAAGAGTAATGATAATTACACTTAACAAAATACTATGAACTCTATTCTCCTTTTTTTTTTCTAAACTACCAATTACCCTTTCACCAGCTCATTGATTGTATCAGCATCTTATCTTTCAAAAATTAACCATCAGCATTATGAAAAGTATTGTCACTTTACAATTTGAAGAAAGATAGATGGAGTGCCTTTCAGTATTTTGTGAGGTGCCCATATAATCATACATTTGATTTTTGGAATTCTCAAAAAACCTTTGAAATTCAGAATGCGATGTCAATGCAGATATTTGTAGAAAACCACATGTTTGTTTTGGGGTTTAAATAACGGATAACCATAGATTTGAAACTCGTGTCTGTAATGTCGAAGGCATATGCAATACTTAATTTAAATAAACGAATGGTCAAGAATTTGTTCTAGCTTTGATGGAAGTCATTCTTATATTTATCTGCATATTATATCCTCAAAAGTGAATGAACTTTAACCCTCCACTACCCACCAAATACCAACAACTTTTAGCCAACTCAAGCAACTAACTCTGCTGTCAGGAAAATGATAGTTGGTGAATACCAGGCACTCGCTGCTCAAAAGAATTGTAATTTGAGAGGGTTTGGTTGGCATCTTGTTTGTGACTTGGTGGAGACCCTCTTTAACAGACCATCATTGACGAAAAAATTGTCATGATTTGAGAGTGATTATGATGAAATCTGCTTGTGATCTGAAACCAACATATAAAAATTGTCATGATTTTAAGTCCGTCTAGGTTAACATGTCCTGATGCAGTTGCTTATGTCAATTTTATGACCCTCCTCCAATATGGGCCAAATCATGATTTAGTCTTGGCATTGATAGATGGTAACAACATTATTTTTCTGTGCAAGAATTTTTTTCTATTGCATTCCAGAAGCTTAAAAAGGCTTCTGTTTAAGGGCATTAATTGCAATTAGTATATATACACGTATCGTCTGTTTTTTAAATGGCTAGTAACATATAGTTTCTGTCTGAGGATGTTTACATATATATATTTTTTTTGTTTTAAAACATGCTGTAGTTTACATAAAATTTGTTGTATGCTTTTTGTAGATATACACCAGTTCGTGCCGACTCACTTGTTGGAGAACTTAGATTATCTGAGCACACAGATGTGATTCTCCCAGGTACTACTATTCCTATGCAACAGCTTGATACAAATTTTATCCATATAGGTTGTAGATTTGCATAGCCTCTGAATAATTTTAAACTTCTGCATTGCGGGTATGTATCTTTATAATCTTATAAGGTCACACCTCTGCTCCTTTTTTAAAAGTTTTTTTTTTTGTTGAGTTTTTTTGCTCTCTACTCTTGCTCATTCAAGTTCTTGTTGGTACTATTTTTTCCTTGTTATATTATTGATTACTCAATATTGCTGTGGATGGATAATACTGTTTTATGCAAAAGAATGCGAGTGTTGGGTTTTTTTATGCTTTATTTGTGAAATTCTTTGGATGCTGTACATATTCTGTTTACAAACCAATAGAAGTGAATATTCTCATTTCAGTGTTTTCAATTATGTTGTTACAGCACAAATTTTAAACTTATTCAGCCAGCCATTTTCATTTATTAGATATGGGTAATGAAAGGTTTTTTTTTCATCAAACCAATAAATCTAGCTAAGTTGAAATGTTTTTCCTATTTCTCCATGTCAAACATAAGATTCAGTGATTCACTATATTTGAGCTTTTCTGTGCTTTCTACTATTACTATGTTGCCATGTCAAAATTATCTTGTGCATTCACTATAACTCTGAAGCTCTGACAGTAGAAGACAAGGTAAAATGGTGCCTGTTACTGCAACATTGTTTTGTCTCATATGTGCTTATAAAATTCTGTTTCCATATTGGAAGCTTTTTACTTGTATGTTTAAGTTGCCTTAGAGCATCTCCAATAAGCTCTCTATTCCCACTCAATTCTCTATTATAGAGAGTCAATCCTTAAAATTTATTCTCTAATGGACTCTTTATTTAAACTCTCTCAAATAAATAGTCCAATTTGACTCTCTACATTTGGAGAGTCAAACTCACTCTCTACTATACTTTTTTTGGAACAGAAAAATGATATATTTATCTTTTCATCCGAGACATTTAGGATAAACGTATTTCATTTAAAATAATGGTGAAAAAATAGGAGGGAAGTCAAATTTATTGCCAAAAAAGACAAAACATAATAATAAAATGATAGGAATAGAGAGTCCTAGTCCTATTAGAGTGGTGTGTAAAAATTCACTCTCTATTGTAACTTTGTACTAAAGATGCTCTCTATTTTAAAAAAGATGCTCTTACTATGGGATGTGGATCTTGCCTAAAGACTTCCCAATTTTTTTTTCAAAGAATCACGATTGCCCTTTTGTCTATAATGTCGGATTGCTGATGCTTGTGTACTGTTATTTACTATCAAAGTTAAGATTTTTCTAGCTGTTTTAATTAACCTGGCTGATGCTTCTACCTTCTTTTTTTAAACTTCTGATACGCAAATATGCTTTTCGATGTTGAGATTGATTTCATTTGCATTTATTGATAGACTTTTATCAGCAAAACGTAATTGGAACTATTTCTATTCTGTGCCATCAGTGCATGTTCAACCTTCCTACATAATACCTGAAAAATCTTCAGTTTTCAATTTGAATCTGAGAATTACATTGCACTTCAGAGATACCAAGAATTGAGATGCTAGCTCTTACTGGGAAGGCAGTTGAAGGAGCGGTAATTACTGCTGTTGAAGTTCTTCCAAACAGTGAAAGTCAACAGCATGTTTGGGGAAAGTACAAGAAAGATGTCAGATATCAGTGGTATAGCTCTACTTCCTAGCTTCTTAGCACTTTTATTTGAAATGCTTGTTATGGCAACTGATGTTGGAGATTAAAAGTTACATGTACAATTTTCCAGAGTAACATGAATGTGTGAATCTGACTTTCATGATCGACTCAATTTCTTCTCTCTGAAGATGTCCAAATTTAACCTACAATGAAAACTTATTTTTGGCTTCATATTTGAGCCAAATTCTGCCCTTGTTATGCAGCCCTAATAGTATATATAAACATATATTTCTAATGAGTAGAGTCTGCCTCTGATGCAATAGCTGATGAATGGTGCAGGTTTTGTTCGTTTGAAACAGGAAATAACGAGTCTTTTGAGCCATTACCATCCCAGCGTTCTTGCTCGTATAAGATACGGTTTGAGGACATTGGTCACTGTCTTAGGTGTGAATGCATCATGACTGATGTGTTTGGAAGGTCCAGTGAGCCAGCATATGTTGAAACCGCCTCTGTCTTGCCAGGTTTTCAATGTCTTCACTAACAAAGAACTCCATTGCTACTCACTGATTTGAAGTTTTAACCATATCTCTGCCTATATATTTTTTTTTTACATGAATGGCAAATTTAGTTGTTGAAATACCGTTACATTAGGATTAGGTTATTAATGTGAGTCTGTATATCCAATAGAGAAAAAGAGGTACAGAAAAGAGGGTCTAATTTCCTTGAAGTCCAAGGTTAGTACATAGATTGGTTACAGAGAGTTTGAGAATTAAATGTCCACTTCATTTTAATTTTAGAAAGCAAAGTGGATGCAACTTGATAAACTTTCTTTTTCTTATAGTGGCTGTTCCGGCTGCAGCTCATGTTGGTTCAGTTTAGGCCAGCCAATTGGAATTTGTCCATTACCTTTGGTGGAACCCCATATCCCCACAGCCTTGATGTTCTCAACGTGGCCCCTCAATTAGTTATCTTATCTTTCTCTAACTGTTGATTTCTGCCAAAAATTGTGGCTTGCCCATGTTCATTACCGACTCTATTCTAGTTTTCACATTGCATCCAAGCCCTATATTATATTGCCTGCTATGATAATGCCAGTTTCCTTAATTGCAGTGTATATCGTTTTTAAACCTCAATTTCCCTGATGCAGTGTTAAAAGTGAAAAATAATGATTAGCTTAACCTAGTTGTTGGTTAAATCATAACATATTTTGAAATAAATGGTTGCCTCCTTGGATCAATTTTTTGCATCTGCAATATTAGTGTATTGCTTTAAATAGTTTAGTTTTCTGATATATAAATGAAGTTGCAATCCTCTGCAGTCAAGGATTTTTGGATGGATCCACAGTACGACTTTCTAAAGTTGCTTAAGACATAAAAGGCACAACCATGGTGGAACTAATACAAGTGATGAACATATTTTACTTTTCTTATCTAGTCTAAATTTTTTCTTCTCAACTAAAGAAGGTTGCCTTCTATCTCGCTGTTTGAGTGGTTATTGAAATCATTATTTCTTTTATCAAGAAGTATTAATTTGGCTAGTTTTTGTTTGTTGCTGTAATTATTTTTTCATGTAGAAGATATGTTTTTTTTCCTCATCAGGGCTCCCTAGAATAGATAAGCTAGAGATTGAGGGTAGAGGTTTCCACACCAACTTATATGCTGTTCGTGGCAATTATAGTGGAGGAAAGGAGGGCAAAAGTAGAATCCAGTGGCTTAGGTCAATGGTTGGAAGTCCTGACCTCATCTCTATTGGTGGTATGCTGAATTATTGAGATTATGTTTTAGACATGAATAAATTGTGTAATGTATGTGGAGACTTTGTCTTCGATATTCATTATTTCTTTTTGTTAACTAACTCTGTCTCGCAATCATTCTTTCACTTATCATACGATTAGTTGAGTGTTGTTAAAGAGGAAAGGCAATGCAGAATCATAATCAAAATTTGGATCTATATCAGTCCATTTTAGCTTATCTCACTTGGTCACTTAGTCAATAGTTGGACCAATTATTGCCTAATAATTTAATATTTGATTTGCATGCTATTAGGTAAGGAATGTTGGAAGCAGAGGTTCAATTAGAAATTGCTTTTTACTAGTAACGAGGAATATTTAATAGACCAGTGTTTGGAAGTAGCAAATATACCCTTGAAAGCCTGGCTTCAATCCACGATTCGGCGTGTTCTGATACCAACTTAGATCATCCAACTAAAGACCAATTGGGAATGGATGGAGAGGCCATCAACCTCTAGTGGCTCTAATATTTCAATGTGGGATACAAATACCATAGTCATAAACCAAAAAATTGTAATGCTAGTTTGTCATTGAACCCCATCATCAGCTGTCACATCATAGTTAGGCTAAAGTTTTTGAAATTTCATTGCAAGATCCAGCTTCAATATTTACATTTCAAGGGTTGATTGCAAGTGATGTGATGTTGCAGGGGAGACTGGAAGGATGTATGAAGCGAATGTTGATGACGTTGGCTACAGGCTTGTTGCAATTTACACTCCTGTAAGAGAGGACGGAGTTGAGGGGCAACCTGTTTCTGCATCAACGGATCCAATTACAGTTGGTAAAAAGTTATCAACTTTATGTGCTTGTTTTCCGCTTTGATCTTCTTTGAGAGTATATTTTCTATGTCAAAGTACGATTAGTTAGATCATGTCTCATGTTATGTCATATCTTTGGTATTTCATCTGTGTGCTGTGTGATTCGATCTATTTATAGTTAAAATTGGCAAATGAATTTTTTTTTTCCATTTTAATATATTGCTATGATTTCTACTAAGTTGCAGTTACCTTGTCTTTGAGACTGTCAATTTTGAGCAATTTGATTTTTACCAATGTTTCAGTACTGCTTCACATATAACATTAATTTTAACTAAGGTCCCGTTTGGTGACGTTTATGCTTTTCGTTTTTTGTTTTTATTTTGATATTTAAAGAAAACAAGAAAAAAAAATTCGTTTGATAACCGTTTTTATTTTTTTTTCTGTCATCGTTTTGTAAATGAGGGGCGATTTTCAAAAATGAGAAAAAGACGTTTTTCGTTTTTTAGAAAATCAAAAACTGTAAACGTTACCAAACGAGTCCTAAGTGATCCGCATTATGTTTTCATATTGGTATTTCATTTTTAACAGGATAGAGCATAAGTCTTCAGTGCACATAATTTTAACTTGCTTTACTGGAGGCTGGCAAATCATATACAGTAAAAGAGGGTGATATTATCTATAATCTAGTTGAGTCCGTGGGAACTGTGCAAGATACTTAAATAATCAATTCCGGTTCCTAGGTTTACCCGTGTAAATGCCTTAGAACCTACTCTAAGGATAGTTCTTGGAAAGTTGTAGGAAACTAGGCTTATGTTTAACAGGTGACCTGTCACGTAGTTTCTTGTGATTTTTAACTTTTGAATCTGTGCTTCTTTAAGTTTCACCACCTCGTAACAAAGTTCCTTAAAAAATTCCTCAGAATTTTTATTGATGGAGTTTTAGTTGGTTCCCCCGCTAACAACATTGTACATATCATGCACATACTAGTTTGAATCAAACTAACCCACAGTGGGTGCTGTTTAATTAGATTTAATTTCCTAGCTTAGTTATCGTATGACACGATTTGAAATGGCGTCTCTATTGATCTTTTAAGTATTCTAAGTAAATTTTGCGGTTGTTTTCAAAAAATCCACTACAAGGATCTAAATGTCGTGTCGAAACGTCCGAAACGTTTCGGAATTTCAACACTCCGACACGAAACAGTAGTTGAATTCCCAAATTCTAGTGTTTCGGTCGAAACGGCACAATTTCGGACCGTTTTGGTGGAAATAGTACCATTTCGACGAAATAGTGGATAGATTCGTTCACTCCAGGTCAAAGAAAAAAGAGAGAGGCTCATAAAGCAGATTCCACAAAGTCAGAATTCACAGTTCCAAGCCAAAAAAATAAAGGGGAAAAATTAGAGATCTCAGAAATCACATGTCTGATTTATGTCCAAGTCTAGGTCTTTCAAGCAAAAAAAAAAAAAACAGAGAGAAGAGAAAGAGAAAGGCACCAACGAAATGAAAGAGAAACAGAGAGAAGGGAAAGAGAGAGACACCAACGAAATCAAAGAGGTAGAGAGAACTATAGGCCAAAAATTGGAAAAATTACTGTAACTTGCCTCTTGACTCTAGATTTGAGTAGATCCAACCCTTTTCCACACAAATCTAGGGCTTGAGAGTTGTTCTGTCTTCATCGCTGCGACCACGAGCCACCACTGGTCCACTGGTATGTTCTTCTCTTCTTCTTCTCTCTCTTTCTCTGGCATCGACATCGCCCATCGCGATCGCCTACGCTTCTCGCCTCTGTATTTTTCTCTCTCTGTTCGTTCGTTCGATGTTGAACTGTGCAGGTCTTCTGCCTTTATATATATATATATTTGCTTATAAATATAATAATTAGATTTAAACCCTATTGTAATTACATTTAAACTCCACTGTAATTACAATTAATACCCACTGCTGTGCAGGCCTTTTGCCTTTTAATTTTTTTTTTGTTATAAGTATAAATAATTATATTTAATACCCCACTGTAATTATATTTAATACCCCACTATAATTATATTTAATACCCACTACAATTACATTTAATACTCCACTACAATTATATTTAATACCCACTGCAATTACATAAGTATACATAAGTACCATTAATTAAATTTCATACCTTTTAAATTTGATACCCTTCTCTATTAGTATTATAATAAAATAATATTATTAATTGGATAATATTTTAATTTAAAAGTGTTTTACATGTCATATTTAATTTGTAGAATGAATATAATGTGTTTGATAATGTAAAAATGTGTTTATTGGATAAATATTAAGTGTTTGAAATTAATTTAAGTGATTTTTGCCTCATGTAAAGTCTTTTTTTTTCCCTCCAATTTAAATTTATTCTTGTATAAATGGATGTTAACTTAATAAATATGTTGAATTAATCAATTATTTAGTTTATCTTTATAAATTAATAGATTATATTTGTGTTTCCATATTTTTTCTGCGTTTCCATTGTATTTCCGAAACGTTTCCGTTTTTGAACTGACCGAAACGGTACTTTGAAACGAAATTTTGATCCTTGATCCACTATGCTTAAAATTTGCTTAAGTGCTAAAAAATAGTAGAAAATATATTATTTGATTACGGATTTTTTTATGTTACTTTGATTTGGTCAATTTGCTTTCCTGACTCGCGCCTTCTTTAGGTGATACAAAACTTTTCCGCTTTTAGGCTTGCCGTGAATAGTTGTTTTTGACTAATACATTTCATGTCTGTTTGCTATACATCAGTGCACAACTTTTTAGTGGTTAAATGCTAATGGAACACTGTACCACCAAGATCTTCTAGCACCATAGGACAAGGTGTAGAAAGCGGCATGTGCAGTGCAAAGTACGGGTCATGTGTGGGTGAAAGTCACGTGCATATATCTTGTCAACGTTACCACTAGGTGCATTGCACTGAAATATTTATGTAATAAAAATTGTCATGGAATGTATGAAAAATTGCAAAGTACATGCAAAACTTAGTTCAATTACATCTCGTATATTTTAAATTTATATTGAAATCATCAATACCATGTTATTTTATTTTTCTTCTTTGCAAAAACGCACTGAAGAAATCCTAGAAAGCTTGGACCTTTGAAATCCATCGCAGCAAATACCCATGACATCTTCTTCGCAGTAATGAAGCTTCGATCTAATACCAGATGACACTCCCGATCTATCTTTCCAAATCTTCGGTCCTCCAGTTCTCCCTCTCTCTCTCTTTCTCTCTGTCTAGACTGCTTGTCTACCTTGGTCCCTCTTTTTCTCTCTCTCTCAAGTCTCAAAGGTCTAATTGACGGAGACTCAAAAATATCATAACACAATTGCCTTTTTCTTACTTTTTTTCAGTTCTTTTTTATTTTCCCAACCAACTGGTTGATTTTATTCTTCTAATTTGTATTTTTTTTTCTGTTGCTTACTTTATAGTGTAATTAGGACTTAAAATTTATTTAGTTTTGTTTCGCATATGTAATGGAAGGCTTAGTTCATACATAATGGAATTTTTTTTTTTTTTTGTAATAAAATTAAATGGACAAGATATTTTTGTAATTTTTCTTAAATTTTTAATACTACATATTGAATCATATTATATTTTCATTATATAACCAAACCAAACCAAACTAAACCTTATGGTGGGCTATATGAGTCCATCTTCGCCATTCATTTCTATGATGCACTATACGCTCATTTAAGTTAAATATTTTCATATTTTTTTTTATTATTTTGTTCAATGTTAATTTAGGTCGATCCCAGCTTCTAGTACCGTTAAGAAAAATTATCTCACTTTTTCAAACCGGTGCCTCTATCGGTGTCTGTTTAGCATGACAAAACCATCTTAGTCTATTTTTTCTTAACTTATTCTCAATTGGAGCTATTCCTCATTTCTTATTCTATCATTTCTAGTTTTTTCACACATCCATTTTAGCATTATCATTTTCGCTACACTCATTTTGTCATATATTTTTTCTTAGTTGACCAACATTTTGTTCCATACAACATTGTTGTCCTTGTATCTGTTCAATAAAACTTACCCTTCAATTTTATTGGTATGCTTCTGTCATATAATATGTTAGAGGTTTTCCTCCACTTAAGCCAATCGACATTGATTTTATGACTTACATCATCTACAATTTCTCCAATATTTTTAATGATTGATTCTACATATCTAAATTGTTTACTTGTGGTATTTCTTGATTTTCAATCTTAACTTTTTCACCATGTCTACTTTTATTACTAAAATTTCATTGCATATATTCAGTCTTACTTCTACATTTTTTAAACCCTTTCGACTCAAGTGTCTCTCGCCAAATTTTTAACTTGTTAATCCCCCTTCGAATTTCATCTACTAATACAATATCATCTACAAATAGCATACACTGTAGAACATCATCTTGAATGTGGCTAGTGAGTTTATTCATAACTAGGACGAATAGGTATGAACTTAGGCCGATCCTTGGTGTAATCCCATCAAAATTGAAAATTCTTTATTTTCTCTCACTGAAGACATAATTCTAGTCATATCCCCGTCATACATATCCTTTATCACCTCAATAGACCTATTCATCACTGCTTTTCTCTCAAGCACCCTCCATATTATATTTCTAGGTATTTTATCATACGCCTTTTCTAGATCTATAAATACTATATAAAATTTTTTCTTCTCTCTATAATTTTCTATGAGTATCTTCAATAATATATAACCTCTATAGTTGATCTACCCAACATAAACCCAAACTGATTTTTCGACACTGTAGTCTCAACTCTTAGGTGCTGTTCAATGACCCTTTCTCATAATTTTGTTGTATGACTCAACAATTTTATCACTCTATAATTATTAACAATTTTGACTAATCAATTTTATTTTTATAGATATGTACTAAAATACTTTCTCCATTCATTGGGCATTTTCCTAGTAGCAATAATTCTGTTATATAATTTTGTTAACTACGACACTCCCTCATTTTGTATGTACTTCCAAACTTCAATTGGAATCTCGTCCGATCCTAAAGCCTTGCCTAATTTCATTTTCTTCAATGCAAACTCTACCTCCGAGTTCTTTATTTTACGAAAGAAATTTTTATGGATCCTGCCATTTTTTATCTCTTATACGTTTTCTAAGTAATTTTCGTTTAATAGTTTCTCAAAATAGCCTTTCCGCCGATCATTTATTTCCTCATCTTTAACTAAAATTTTTGAGTCCTTGCCCTTGATTCATTTAACTTGGTTAAATTATCTTGTTTTCCTTTCTCTAATTTTAGCTAGTTTGTAGATGCCTTTTTCTTCCTCTTTACTATCAAGTTTTTTGTATAACTCGTCATAGGCTTTTAACTTAGCGTCTCTAATTATATTTTAACCTTCTTGTTAGCTAATTTATATATTTGGAAGTTCTCTCTATTTCTATTATTTTGTTATCTCTTAAAGGATTCTTTATTTGCTTTAATTGCCTCTTATACGTCGTCATTTCACCACCAAATTTCTTTTCCCACAAGCTCTCCACCCTTTGACTTTTCAAGAATCTCTCTCGAAATTTTTCTAATGTCTTTCGTTATCTTACTCCACGTAATGTTAGTCTCATCCGCTAGGTTTCATAAGGCCTCTTTAAGCATTTTACTCCTAAATAGTACTAGTTTCTCATCTTTTAGATTTCATTATCTCGTTCTTGTTTTTCTAATACTTCTCCTTACTCTGTGTTGCCATTTAACTTATAAATCTAGGATTGTTAACCTATGTTGAGATGTTAAGCTTTCTTCCGGAATATCCTTACAATCTTTACATACTAATCGGTTCGTTCTTCTACTTAAGAAGTAGTCTACTTGACTTTTATTTGGTCCGCTCTTAAAGGTTATTAGATGTTCTTCTCGTTTTTTAAACAAGGTGTTTGCCACTGCAAGGTCATATGTCATTGTAAACTCTAAAATACTCTCTCAGGTTTCCTTTCGATCACCATATCCATAACCCCCATGACTCCTCTCATATTGTGTCCTATCTTTTGCTACATGTCCATTGAAATTTTCACCTATGATTATCTTTTCTCCTATAGGTATATATTGAACTAATTCATCTATTTGCTCCCAAAATTACTTTTTAATATGTTTTTCTAACCCTACTTGAGGTGCATAAGCACTAATCACATTAATTATATTCTCTCCGACTACAAGTTTGATAGATATAATCTTAGTTTCTTTCCTTGTAATTGTTACTACGCTATCTTTTAGGCCTTTATTTACAACTATTCTTACTCTATTTATTTGTCTATTATTTTCTGTATAGTAAATCTTAAATCCTGTATTTTTATCTCCATTGCGTTCTCACCTACCCACTTAGTTTCTTGTAAGGATGCTATACTAATTTTTCTTCTGCTCATAGTGTCTACTAATTTTATTGTTTTGCCGGTGAGTGTACCTATGTTCAATGTTGTTAATTTAAGTCTATCATCGTGGACTAGCTTCCTTACCTCCCACGTATGTCCATAGTGTCCTTGTAATTGTTACTACGCTATCTTTTAGGCCTTTATTTACAACTATTCTTACTCTATTTATTTGTCTATTATTTTCTGTATAGTAAATCTTAAATCCTGTATTTTTATCTCCATTGCGTTCTCACCTACCCACTTAGTTTCTTGTAAGGATGCTATACTAATTTTTCTTCTGCTCATAGTGTCTACTAATTTTATTGTTTTGCCGATGAGTGTACCTATGTTCAATGTTGTTAATTTAAGTCTATCATCGTGGACTAGCTTCCTTACCTCCCACGTATGTCCATAGCGTGGAGATCCTTGTTCATTTATCACCGCACCCTGGTGTTGATGCGGCGCCCTTAACTTATTTGTTGAAACGTCCCAAGGCAGGCGTAACGCCCCTAATTGATTTTTCGAAACGCCCCGAGGCAGGCACAACGCATCACTTATGGGGAACGACCTAGCATTAACCCATATATTATTGTTTGGATTCATCATAGTGGATCCGAAAAAAATTTACGTTGGCTGTCGGTTACCTAACACAACCCTCCTCCTTTATCTTGGTGTGGGACAGGCAGTGTTGAATACAACACTGACGGAGTTATTATATTTTCACTATATAATATTTATGATTTTAACCAATTATCTTAACCGATACAATTAGACCAACATTCATATTTGTATCTTTACCCATCTAGTGCCATAGTGGGAATTACGTACCAAACTTGTATAATTTTGATGGAGACAATGATTATGATTTCGAGCTTCATAGCCATTCAATTTGTCAATAATTATGGCTTATATGATCTTAAATGGTTGCATTATATACATAGACAATGATAAGTATTTTTTGCAGCGCTCTTATAATTCCTTTTTATTGGGCTTAATGGGTTAAATAATGCATTTTTGGGATATGATGCACGGATGAGGGGTGTTTACATTTTGTAGGATTTTTCATGATTTATTCAATTTATTTTAGGTTTTGTATCTAGTGTTTTAAGTGCATCGGTTGCAACCGCGCCTCAACTGATGTGTATTAGTGCCCTCCAAGTCGGTGACCGATATCACAACTCTAAACCATGTACTCCCCTTGCGCAACAAACTCAGGTGGTTGCTTTATCTGGGATCTAAGTATCGGCCGAGTCAAATACGACTCGACCACCACTGAGCCGATCGATACACGATGTACAAATATCCCAAGTCTCACCTGAATTAATGTTGACTCTGTTATAACTCAGTCGTATTGGTATAAATCAGAGTCAACTCGGTATAACTCCGAGTCCAATTAGAATCATCCTGATAGGGTATAATCTCTTTTTTATTTTTGAACAGAGTGTAATCTTCTTCAAAATTCCCAAATACTTAGACAAAAATAAAATTAAAAGCAAAAGAGAAATAGAGAAGAAAAGATGAGACCCACAAGAAATATTTCATTCAGCTTAGCAGAAATAGCCAAAAAATACAAAGATTGGCCGGAAAGAGCGCAAAAACCAGAGACCTGGAGCAAAAGCCACTTGCAAATCTGTAATTTTGAACCCTAAATTGATATGAGTCAATGCCATGCTTGCGAAAGCTGCTTCTTCCTCTTTGCTAGCGCGTAACACACAGTTGAGGAATAGAGACATCGATCATAGCTTTCTCTGATTTTCTCCCACAATTTTTCATTCGTTTCTTTCTCCTTTGGTGTAGTTGAACGCAATGTCTAACAGATGCCAATAGTGCCCTAGTCGCTGCTTTAAATATAGACTTTAATTTTTTTTTTTTGGGCACGTGTCCTTGGTTATTTTTAATTGGGTTAAAATACTGTGATTATTTTGTGTTATAATTGCTAAATTATCTGTGTTTTTTACGCCTTTAAATTTAATCTCAGATTAGATATTGAATCACATTACATTTAGATGTAGCTTTATAATTATGGATAAATATTTACATGTTTTATAATTTTAAATGCAAAAAAAAAAAAGCAAAAATGGAGTACTATTGAAGTAAATATTTATATTTTTACTATTTTAAATGCAACAAAATTTTGGCTCAAACAAAAAAATTTAAAAACTAAATGCTAATATATTGGATATGTGATGCATGAATGTTATTGCTTTTATTTAAAAAAAAATCATGATTTTTTCAAAATATTTGGACTCTTATATCTAGCATTATGTGTGTATTGGCTGGTATCATGCCATATCACCATGACCGATGTGTTCTGATATTGCGACGTTGAACCATGTGTTCAATGTAAACTTCTTTGGAAAAACATTCTTGATATCTAACTAGAATAAGGTTCACTCAAGATTAGCAACAAGAGAAAATCTACACCCTGACCAAAGAGATTCACATAGTCAACATCATATGTTTGGGTATATTCTTTCGCAAACAAATGAGCTTTGAGGTGATCCACGTAACCATTCGAAAGAAATTTGATGGTATACATCCAATGGAACTCACCAATCTACTTACCTGGCAGAGTAACGAGGCAAGGTTCCAAGTGTTATTGTGTTGGAGAGCATTCATCTGTTCCTCCATAGTTGGTCTCTAACTCAGATTAGACAAGGCATTTACTAAGGACTTAGGAACATATATATTGGATAATTGAGAAGTAAAATAGGAAAATGTAGGAGATAATAAATGAGAAGAAACAAAGTTAGTGATAAATTAGTAACACAAGAACGAGTACTTTTATGAAGAGCAATAGGTAGAGAATCTGACACATTTGAAGTGGTTGGACCCAAAAACGGCGAGTAAGCTTGTGATGGAGCTGAAATAAGTGGCCTCTACCGACTGTTGTAAACATGGAAAAATGTGGTAGGCTATAAACTCGGGGTTGGTGACGACTGAGGAGAAGATAAGGGAACTAGATAGAAGCAAAAGCGGGTCAGACGAGGGAGGTGACTCAATAGTACCCTTGAAAGGAACAAAGGGAGCAGAAAAATAAAGTGTAGACTCTCAAAAGGCAACATCACAATTGAATACGAGAATAACCAAGAAAGATGCACTTAATAGTCCAAGGGTCAAGTTTATGAAAACCAGAACCAAGATTGTGAATGCACAAGTCACATCCAAACACTTTTGGAGGAAGAGAAAACAATGGAGAATTAGGGAATAAGACAAAATTAGGAGATGTTCCTCGTAAAACAGTTGAAAACGTCTGATTAATAAGATAACAAGTAGCCAATACAGTATCACCCCAAAACCAGTTACGAAAATGCATATAAAAAATAGTGCTCGTGTCACATCTAATAAATGACGATTCTTTGAGTTCATAATAAGCCTTAAAAGGATTGGAGTGTGTACTCTTTTGCATTATCAGACAATAAACATTTATGTTTCAACCAAATTGTCTTAATTTGCTTACGAAATAGCTGAAAGGTATAAAATTATTCTGACCAAGATTTCATTAAAAATAATCAAGTCATGTGAGAATGATCATCTACAAATGTCACAAAATAACAAAATTCATTCATAGTTGGGGGGACCCCATACATTAGGGCAAGGATCAAAATTTCGTTTCGAAGTACCGTTTCGGTCAACTCAAAAATAGAAACGTTTCGGAAACATTTCGGAAACGCAATGGAAACGCAGAAAAAATATGGAAACGCATAGAAACACAAATGCAATCCATTAATTTATAAAGATATGCTAAATAATTTATTAATTCAACATATTTATTAGGTTAACATCAATTTATACAAGAATAAATTTAAATTTGAGGGAAAAAAAGGCTTGACTTGAGGCGAAAGTCACTTAAATTAGTTTCAAACACTTAATTTTTATGAAATAAACACATTTTTACATAATATTAAGGTCTTATAATACACATGAAATGCTAATGAGTACATACTTACATGGTTACATCCATTCCCCTGTGGAGTGTCGAGCAGGCTCATACATCGGTGTAGGCTCTGGGTAGCTACTTAGAGAAACTCCATATGTGACATAAATATGATGACAATAGTTACTCCAAATCATATTATTACGGTAATATAATCCAATTAATAATACTATTTTATTATAATACTAATAATGAAGGGTATCAAATTAAATTAATGATACTTATGTATACTTAAAAATTAAATGTAATTGCAGTGGATATTAAATGTAATTACAGTAGGTATTAAATATAATTACATTAGGGTATTAAATGTAATTGTTAATACTTATAACAAAAAAAAAATGCAAAAAACTTGCACAGCAGTGAGGTATTAAATATAATTACAGTATGTATTAAATATAATTATAATGGGTATTAAATATAATTATAGTAGGGTATTAAGTGTAATTATTTATTCTTATAACAAAAAAATTATAAAAGACAGAAGAGCAGTGGGAATTAAATGTAATTATAGTGGGATATTAAATATAATTATAGTGAGTATTAAATGTAATTACAGTGGGTATTAAATGTAATTATAATGGGGTATTAAATGTAATTATTCATAATGAACCGAATATATCACTGTTTTGTCGAAACGGTATTGTTTCGATCGAAATGGTTCGAAACAATGCCGTTTCGACCGAAACGGTCCGAAACAGTACCGTTTCGACCGAAACACTGGAATTTTGTGATTCAACTACTGTTTCGTTTCGGAGTGTTGAAATTCCGAAACGTTTCGGACGTTTCGGACGTGTCGACACGACATTTTGATCCTTGCATTAGGGTGAATTAATTCAAAAAGGTTAGAGACACGATTATCAATGATAGAGTTGAACGACACACAATGGTGCTTATCTGGTTGACAAGTTTCAGAAGACAAAGATGATTCATGACTAAGACTAGAAACTTGAGACTTCAAAACTAGAAGGGGTGGATGTCCAAGACACTAGAAGGGGTGAGACATGAATTGTGCATGGTCATCACTAGAGATAGTAATGAAATTAGCAAAAGTAGGCTGAGCGAGTCCGAAAGATGGTAGAGGGAGAGGCATCTCCCTGATAAGAAACCTGATGAGCCGGTACAGATTCCTTACCATGCAACTCACAACAAAAATCCACAGTATGAGTATTACTATTTGCGAATGTCACAACCACCTCTACCATCACAGCTTCCACAACAGCCACAAGAGCCATCACGACTTCCATGACTACCTCTACCACCACGACCTGCCCGAGAACCAACAGATCCATTCTGGGATACAACTAAAGTAGAACGTTCACTGCCATGGTCAATTCTCATAGGGGAAGCTTTCTGGTGGCTATTGTTTTGCTCAAAACTGTGCACATCAAAGCTTTGGCACCTCATGGAAATGGCCTTCCCTGTCGTAGAACAATGCACTTTGACCATATCCTAACTATCCTTGGCATTAGTTTTTTTATGTTTTACTTTTTGGAGTGGGAGGAGGGTTTCTAGAAAACCATTTAATCAGTCTCAATAGTCTAAAATATTATTGTTCTAGATCTATAGGAAATAGAGGGGATGTGTCGAACTAAGTTTGATCTGGGCCTTTAGGCTGAGCTTATAACTGAGACAGCACATGAATCTGTTAATATGTTAGCCCTCCTTGCTTATCTTTTATGCTGCATTTTTTTTTACCTAAATTTACTTATATGTAGGTTCAGGGGAAGAAGATGTTCTCATTTTCAGAATTTATCTATTGCATTTTTGTGTAAATTTTTGTTGTTATCTTGCTTCTTGATTCCTGTTCTGCTTATGCAATTGATTTGGCATTTATCTTTTCAGAGCCTGATGTTCTCAAAGAAGTGAAGCAGAAGCTTGATCTTGGATCTGTTAAGTTTGAGGTGTGATTGGATTTCTTATTGCAATTATTTTTTGACTATTTCCAGTTAGATATGGCTATGTCTGAGCTTTCTTTCCTGTGCAGTTCATAAATATTCAGGTTGCTACATGAACTAATATATCGCTTCCATTCATTTGAGATGTTCAATAATGGATCTTGAGAGAAAGAGGTGCTATAATTGTCACATGATGTTTATCATTTAATTATTAGATCTATTGCTCACATTAGCCATAAAAACCTTTCATGAACAGTATAAAATGGGTGACCAAAATATAACCCTTTTTTATTAGGGATGATTTCAGTGAATGGGTGTGCTTAACGATCTAATGAACCAAATAGACAAGGTCCCAGCCTGGTTGCTTGTCATTTACTGAATGGAGAAAAGTTTGCATTATGAAACTGTGTCTACCTCGCGGTACTCTTGCTCATTTCTTAAGGGGAAGGTGCAAGGTCTGGGTTTCAGTTGAGGAAAATTTTCTTTTCTTTTCTTCTCATCTTTTTTAGTTTGTTGTTTTTGTCTTGCAATACCATATATATGCTCTCTGTCCCGTAGTTTTTGGACTCCCAACTTTTGGAGGAACATTATATAATGTGTTATGTTGTGGAAAATCTTTATTTTCCAATAATCCACCCCCCACCCTTCCCCGCTAAATTTAAAATTTCACTTTTTGAAACTGCTCAAAAAATTAAAAACAGGATTTATTGGGAAGATTTCATGCAAAAAGTACTTTGCTTTTCAAGTTTTGCAACACACCAAAAAGGTAATTTGGACTCTAATATAGGGATGAAGGTACTCAGCTGGCCATTTCTGAGCCATGTAATACTAATATAGGAATGGAGTATACATTTGTGCACATCAGGATTGAACTCTCTGACCTCAAGGTTGAACGTCCATTTCACCATGCTCTCTGCTTTGATAGCCTAAAATATATATACAGACCTGCACATGTACACAAGTTTGCATGAGTTTGCTCTAACTCATTAGTTTCTGTACTACATGGAGGCTATTTACATTGAATTATGATATTAATGTTGCCCACAGGCGTGCGTGTGCATGATCAGTATTTTTCTAGTGGCTCGGCACAAGTATAAACATATTGTCATCTGCGTGAATTTTTGATAGGAAACCAGTTACCCAGTAAGCTTAACCTGCCATGGAATCAGCTGAACATTTTTTATCAAAGACCTCAACTTCTTCCAATTCCTTTGGTGAAATTCATCAGAATGTGAAGTCGAATTTACATATCTATCAAACTAAAATCCAAATGCATGGTCTGAAACCTTTGATTAGCCGATTGAAATTCTTGGTTTTTTTAACAAATTGGAAAAAAGTTATAGCTGAGCACGCATTCATTGTGAGGAAGTGAGATTTCATTACGTCTTTTTCCACTGGGTTGTGAGGCTAAATCAAGAGGAGAGTCTTGGCAACTTATTGTCTCACACCTCTGGGAGGCTGATGAAACTAGAAATTGACAATGTACGAGAGCTAAACTCCTTTATATAAGGAATGAGTTGGCATTTGAAACTCTGCTTCAGTGACCACATTCTCTTGGGCAATTCATTTGTTGCATGTTGTAGGTTTCAGTTTCAAGTTATCTAGATTTCTTGTGACAAATGAAGCTCATGAATAAATTTCTTCTATTCTTATTTATATTCAAAATTTCTTTTCTTTTTTGATTTGGACGCATTATTTGTGCACAATAATTTCAATCATGTCCAACACCTTTTTGCCTACCTTTCGTTAGCACTCAAAATGCAGTTCCATAGCACACATGTTTTTTTCATCAATAAACTCACAACTTGGCTTTTTGGAAACAGGCCCTGTGCGACAAGGACCGTTCTCCCAAAAAGGTAGTTATCTTCCTTTTAAGATTCCATGCTCATTTATTTGTTTGTGTTTATCATATCATGCAAAGATAGAGAAATTTTTTTTACCAGTATCTTACTCTTATCCATATTTCAGATCCCTGGAGTGGGCAGCCTTGAGAGAAGAATTCTGGAAGTTAATAGAAAAAGAGTCAAGGTTGTGAAGCCAGGTTCAAAGACTTCTTTTCCTACCACTGAAATTCGTGGAAGTTATGCTCCTCCCTTCCATGTAAGTTTTTTTTTGGCCTGAACTAAAAATCTCATCTCTTCTTGAATCCTTTCGGGGATGTGTTTGCAAATACTGTCTTTGGCTACACCCCTTGAACTGCTGGCAATATTAATGCACTCACATTCTATGTATCTATTGGCTAATGGTATTCCTTACCATGTGAATGATTTGCTTTCTTGTGATCAAGGGTTCAAACCCCCTTCTCCCCCCCCAAAAAAAAAAAAATACCTCCCACACTGTCAGACACCATTAAAAATGGTGACGTCATCAAAGATTTTTTTCCTAGTACCAATTTTGCTCTTAATTTTATTGGTTATGATGGTACATTCACTTGATATAATGCTGATTTATTAAAATTGGCCTATCTGCAAATCCAATCCAATTATTAAAATCTCACAAATCATCATCCATTTTGAAAATCCCTAGTCATCACCCTCAATTTCAGGTGGTCAGAAAACCTCAAACCCAGTTCATCAACCTCCAAATTCTTTATCTGATTGCAATCACAGTGCAACCACTTAAATGAAAAATAACATCCGGTGTAGTCACCATTAGTAGGGGTAGATTGGGTACAGACTAGCCTTTGGCATTATTTGCACAAAATGATTACCCTCAGGTTCAAACCCACAATTTTCGAAGTTGTTGGGGGCAAATTTTAAACATGGACCATTGGCCTCTCGGTTGCTTTAGCACTTGGATCATTGTCATTTTTTTTGTTGAAATGCTAGTTGAGGCATTTTCATCATCCGAGCTCTCCAAGAGTAATCATGATTTACTAAGGAAAAAAAGTTCATTGAGCTACAACCCCAATGCTGTGGGATAATGGAACTCACCTTGCATATATATACAAGAACCATGGTCATGATGACAAAGAATTGAACCAAATAAACAGAATCTTGGAAATATAAATACAATAAAGGTTAGTACGTGTATATATATACTGCTGTTTATGTGTATTAGTGCTTGTTGAGGCGATGGTTGATATGTTGAAGAGAACTGAGGAAAATCAATTGTGTGAGATCATCAAGTTCTGATGGTTCTGGCCTAGAAAAACCTCAACATAAATATTTGAAATTGTGATGGGGAGTGTTCCAGCATCCAACGAAAATCAATTGACGATAAGCAAGAGACTTGATCTGTTGAGCACTCTGAAGTCTACAAGTCAGAGCAACTAATTCAAAAGACTCCTTAAACATATAAATCAACCTCAGGTGCCCCTAATCATTCGACATGGGATGGGCACTGTTATACATATCGGATTAGCCCTATAGAGAAACATGTTTTTGAGTGCAGTTTTAGAAAACCTGATTTCCATGTTTTGTCAATCATGGCATGTCACAGTAACAATCTTAGAATGGATTCCTTAGGGTAGCTGCAGCATCCCCTCAGTTTATGGTGGTGGAATGGGTGACTGCAAATGTACATAACTTTTTTGGGGTTGTTTCACAAAATGTCTCCATCCTAAAACCTGTGTTTTCTCATGATCATGATTGGTAACCTATACTTTTAGCTGTGCAACATGCAATGGCTCCATGCTTCCCAAGTCAACAGAAGTTTTAGAACTCTGTAAATAATAAGATTAGGATGCAATTGTTATTGCATTATAGTAGCTCAATGCTAGGATGGTAGAAAACCAGAAGTTTATACTCAGATACACAGGTTTTTTGGTCAGGAAAAGCGGTATCCTAATGCTTATGAAATGTTTTTTCCTCATGTGTCTGTCAAAATTTTGCAGGTGGAGCTATTCCGAAATGATCAACATCGCCTTAGGATTGTTGTGGACAGTGAGAATGAAGTAGACTTGATGGTGCAGACTCGGCATCTGCGAGATGTCATCGTTCTTGTAATACGAGGCCTTGCTCAGAGGTTCAACAGTACATCCCTCAATTCACTTCTGAAGATAGAGACAACATTTCAGTAAATTTCTGTATATTGGACGCATAGCAGAAATTGTTCTCTAGGTTTCTCAGTATGCATCTCTTTTTTCTTTTTCTTTTTTTTTTTTGATTTAGTTCCTGTGCTTTACCCCTCCAGTTGTTTCATTGGTCTTCTAGTGCATTGTTGGTGTTCATATTATATTACTGTGTGATATGCAAGAAATGTTGTGGTAATCACAGGGATATGGTGTTTCATAGTTGATGTATACAATTTATCAATCAATGATCATATTTGTTTTACTTTGATGCAGAAGGAACAATGCATTAGTGATATATATATACGCTATTTATTGTCTGTGTTCAAAGGCATTATACAATAAACAAAAAAATTTTAAAAAATTGTTTAAATTTAAAAGGAATGATTTAAAAATATTTATATCAATTCTTCTTTTAAAAGAGTTTGAATTATATCGTTGATTATATTCTTTATATTAATGAAATTGCCATAAAAATATGTAAAAACTCCCCTAAAATTATATCATATATACAAATACAAATACCTCTTAAAAAACAATGCTCTTATTAAAATTTACATTCGTTAAGTAATAAATAAAATCTTGTTCATTTGTAAAGCTCACGAATTTATCATCTATGCTGTCACTTAATTTAATAACATAACATAATTACAAATTTAGCCATTATATTTTCAATCTACCCTATGCTTATGTAATAAATACCTCGAGCAAAAAATAATAATAATAATACTTATAGAACACAATTAAATTTATAATTTTTAAATGATAAATAAAATTAATTAAATTTTGTTTATTTATAAAATTTACGAATTTATTACCTCTACTGTTACTCAATCTAATAACATAACATAATTGTAAATTCAGCTATCATATTTCAATTCACCCTATGTCCAAGTAATAAATACCTTGAGTAAAAAAAAAATATTTATAGAATATAATTAAATTCACAATTTTTAAACAATAAATTAAATCAATTAAATCTTGCTTATTTATAAAACTCAAACGTATCTCCACTTATCACAATTGAACACCAATTGACACAATATAATTATACATTTAATCACCAAATGTCCAATCTTCCATATATAAATATACACAAAAACATTCTCACACATTTTTTTTTTTTAGTTACTAACAAACTATCCTAACCAATAAATATTTTTTATTAGAAATACAATAATTCAAGTTTTTAAGATAAAATAATAATAAATCAATATTTAATTAAAAACACAAGGTAAAAATTATGGACATCTCCTGAGTTTTGACAATATTACACGGATACCTCCTGAAATTTTATAAATAACACAGAGACCCCTTGAGATTTGAAATTAATTGCATGGAGAACCCCCTCTCTCTCTTGGAAATTGATAATTTCATTGTAAAAAACTTTATTATTTTTTCAATTGTCCTTCAAGTGGCAAAATACATAACGTCAAATATATAAAAATTTTGAATTAGTTTCATGAAATAAATAATTGCATAACTTGTAATTTCATTTGTTTTATGGAGTAAATAATAAAAAAATAATATAGGGGAAACAAAAAAAAATATAATAGTATGTGTGTGTGTGTGTGAGAGAGAGAGAGAGAGAGAGTATAAGATAGATAGAGAGAGTTGTATGAGAGTGTTAGAGTTATAAAAAGAATAAAATTCAATTACGACTATCAGATCAAAACGCTCTGAATTGCGAAAAGATGAAGACAAATAATCTAACTACTTTATTATATAAATGTGCTGGTTAATGTTTGTGTCTGACGACACTACATAACAGGAAAAAAAAAAAACAAAGAATGTAATCACTTCCTATAAGATTTGAACCTAAGACATCGAATTTTGGAGACTAACCTATTATTGGTTAGGTTGATGCTACCAAGATGATTAGTCTTCATCATTGACTTCCTTTTTATTTTAGTAGGCTAGTCTTCGACCGTATTGCATAGAAAAAATTGAGAATATATTGAACTCATTATCATGGTACAATCTTACCTGAACACCATGATTTATCAACTATTACAACATCATCATAACCATACGAATAATAAACAACCACAATGGTAATCGAACTACATTCAAAGTTACAATAGTCTTAAACATGCGAATAATTAAGTACGGTATAGATCTACTATAAAGAAAATTGAATTTCACACCCTTCATTTTTTACACTCCAAATCTATATAGTATATATATTCACAAAATACATACATACACATACTGTGTGTACATACTGTAACTGCGGGTAAAAAAAAGTTGCATAGCACAGAGATATACATTCCGTCTCACTATTGTAATCCTCCAACACTACATAATTATGACATGAACCAAAGCAAAGGGTTAAGTGTCAATTTTAAACGATACATTTAACAATTGAAAGTGGAATTGATACCGTAATATACCGACAAAGAATAATTAAATGTTGATAGATAGCAAAGATGTATTGACAATCATATTCCTCTAACACTTTTTTAACTAAACTTCGATGGTGTCGGAGGTAAACTTACTCATAACAAAAATATTGATAGAGATTGTCACTGCTGCTACAATCTCAGAATTAACATAGGAACAGAGCTATATGTACCATTTATTGTGGCCAATATGAATCCCAAAGGCAATCCATCACAAACAAATGTCAACATCAACGGCCAATGAACCAACCCAAAAATCAATCAAAATCCAAAAAGTATTAAAATTGAGACCTAATTAAACCAAACAGGAACATCAACTTTCCAAGAAATACGATGAATTGAAGAAAATACAAAATAAATTCTTTTAATTCTAACCAAATTAATCCCAAGGCTTTGAATTTTGCAAAGTCGGTGTTTTTCCATAGTATTAAATATGCCAACAAATAAAGTTTTGGCACATTACATACCCATAAACAAACACACACCCTAATGGCATTATGACACACAGAAAAACACACTTTTGACACACACAAAAAAGAGAGAAAGAGAACACACTCAATGCACACAGAAACACTCAGACAGAACACACACACAATGCACACACCATAAACACAACGCACACACCATATAAAGAGAGAGAGAGAGAGAGAGAGAACACATTCAACGAATACAAAAACACACAGAGACAGAAACACACACACACACAGAAAACACAAATACACAGGACACAAACATAGGCACGCAACGCACACACCACTGACCAGAGAGAGAGAGTTTATACTCAACACACACGAGAACAGAAAAACACACACGCACACACTCAACTCATACAAAAACAGAAAAACACAAACACACACAAAACACTAAGACACATTATGCTGTACATGCGTTATGTTGTGTGTTTGTGCAGAAAGTTGAAGAGAGAGAGAGAGAGAAAGAGAGAGAGAGAGGGTACCTGTACTGTATTTTTGGTAATGAATCTCTCAGCGGTGGTTTGTTGGTCAGATGTGTCCAGAGAGAGAGGAGAGAGATAGAGAGACTAATAAATGAGAGAGAGAAGCACGAGAAGAGAGAAATAGGGAGCATGAGCAAATTAAGCCATGAGAAAGGCTGATTGGGCGTGAAAGATTTAATCATTGGTGTGTAAGAGAGGCAAAGAGACAGAGTTGGAGTGAAAGATAGCTTAATTTAAGGATTGGATTGAGTTGGGGAAATTAATTTAGGGATGTTAATTTTGGTAATTAAAAATTTTGAGCGGCAAAAATATTTCAAGAATTAATGTGGTACGTCGGATTAAAACGATCTGAGATGTCAATAGTTCGAGATAGTTTGAAATAACGTCGTCCGTCGGATGATATTTTTTTTGGTCACGAAACGATCTGATCCGCTCGTTGTCTTTAAAATTCAAAATCGTTCTACTTTATTATATAGAAGACATATCTAAACTTAAATTATACAGCTATCATAATCAGATATAGTTGAAATAAAGTTACAACATGCAGAACATACATTGGAAATTTATTACTATTAGTATAAATACTTCAAGTTACACGCTCTCCAACAGTTTAAACTTTTAGAGTAGATAGTTATTTAACATAATATCAGAGCATGGAGTCCTATTTTCACACGCTTGGTCCAAAATTTAGTTTAGATTTTTGGAGTAAATGGTTGTTTAACAATTACATTGATCGTAACAATGATTTCATCATCTTACATCATTTGTGGCCAAGGTTTTTTGGTAAATGCTTCCTTGCAAAAAGACCAGGGGAAAACAGGAGCAATTCAATCCTGCTCTATGCCAATCTTAGGGCATTGAGTCTGTCTCCTCACATCCTTACCCTCCAATTCCATGTCCAAACTGCTTCGGAAGTAGGCAGAGGAGCTGAATTACTCTTGCTGTGTATCCAAATACAACCATATTCACTGAAATGTATTCAGGGATTTTTTTTCTTCTTGAGGAATGTGGGATTGAAGCCGGTTATTAGTTGTTGAAAAGTTCATGCATCGAGGTACATCAAGGTTAATTTTGTAAACCATTCCCATGGCAAATGAATACAGTAGTGTGAGAATTGTTTTACCTGGCTTTCATGCTTAGTATTTTTTTGGGTTAATTTTACCTACCTGTGGTTGGTTTCGGTTAAAAGCACATGACCTATTTGACGTTTAAAATTATACACATTACTCTCTTTTTAGTTATATATCAAAGTGAAATGGTTATTTTTATCATCCAAGTTAACGAAGATTGTGTTCCACACGTTGAAAACATGTTATGGACTTTGTTTTCATTGTTTTCCTCTAAAAGAATATTATTAAAGTGCCTAAAATATCATTTATAATATATGGAATAATACCCAAATAGGTAGGGCGTCGATCTAAGATAAAAAAATATGTAAGAAAAACGTAAGTAATTTTTGGCCCCGAAACAAAATATCACTTGAGGAAAAAAAAGAGACTCGACATATTTGATTGAAATGAGTTGATTTATTGTCATGTTTCATTAGTTTTATGATTAGGGGTAAATCAGACGAAAAGTTTGATTTTGAAACGTGGGTATTATAATAATTTTTTAATTTCGTTAGTAGCGTCACTTACTTCATTTTGGTACATAACTATAATAGTGTAATGTACATAATTTTAAACGATAAGTAGGTAAGGTGTTTCTAGCTGAAACTAGAGAGGTAAAAAATAATTAATCCTATTTTTTGTTTTATGGTTTTGATTCATACTTGGTGCATGAGGCTCTAGTCTATGGGAAAATGTGGGACAGGTAGATGTTATAACATCCTTGCATCCATTTTATTTTTGGGTGGGGGTGGGGGTGGGGGGAGCTGAAAATAGCTAGCCCTGGTTAATCTCTTGTTTCCTAATTGATGTCCTAAACTACACGTACAAAGAACTCGAAGGCCAAAGATGGACAGAAAACAGTTTAGGAACAGAAAAAACCAAAACATCAATGCTCGATGGGCCCTTCGCCCTTCTTTTTTTTTCGATTATTAGACAGCGTGGGGCTTTCCTTATTCAGGTGATACTACTGTGTTCTTCTTATTTTTACCACTGCATCAGACAATAACCCTTTTACGTTCTTCCGCCAGCTTCAATATTTGTTACACCAGCTTCAATATTTGTTGCCTCAGTTGCATCAACTTTTCTCTCGGATTCAGATTCTTTGGCTGCATCATATGAAGCATGTAGTCCCACAAACAAATAGTATATCAGCAATAACACTGTCCACACTGCAAATCTCATAAATGAAGGTCCATCAATGGAACCCATGATGAACACATTGATGGCTATACTAGCTGATGGCAACCATGGAACCAATGGCACACCCCACACCTTTGGTTTTCTCGCTTCCTTCACCATCAACTTCAGTCCCAAGGTTGCAGAAAACCAGATTGTTACAGTGATTACGTACCCGAACCACCCGTTCTCGCTAGCTGCCCAGTAGATGGCTGTGCCAATTGAGGACAATATGATCAAAACCAAGAATCCAATGAGCTTATTTCTGTCGGTTTCTGATGTCTCCCCTGAGACATAATGTCGTCTCACTATCAATGCAATGGCCACAAGTGAGAATATGAAGAGTGTGGCAATAGATAGAAGGTTTGCCAGAACATCAAGGCTTGTGAATAATGCAACAATGGAGTTGGCCACTGTCATGATCACGGTGGCGTTCACTGGTGTCCCGGTTTTCTCACTGATGACTGCAAGTATCGGAGGAGCCATGTGCGTTCGCGCAATGTGAGTGAAGTACCTAGCTTGCCCTACAATGTTAGCAAGCAAAACTGTGGTCATGCCCTTCAATGCACCAAAGGCAACAATAAACTTAGCCCAATTCATCCCTGTGGCTTGGAATGCAATAGTAAATGGTGCGTCAGGATCAACCCCTGAGTATGGTTGCATTAGGCATAATGTTGCTGATAGAAGACAATAAGTTGTTATAATGATCAACATTGATCCTATGAGGCCAATGGGAATGTCTCGGCCCGGGTTTTTGATCTCCTCCCCCAACGTTGCCACGCCATCAAACCCGACATAGGCGAAGAAGAGCATGGCTGAGCCTTTCAGGATACCGCGGATACCATATGGGGCAAAGTTAGCATAATTGGCAGGGTTTGCCTTAGTAAGTCCAGCAACAAGAATGAAGATTACGACTCCAATGTGTAATATTGTTGCTACTGAATTAAACCGAGCTGACCCCTTCATGCTCAACGAGGCACCAACACAAATGGCTATGGAGATCCCAACTGCAATTGGATCCAAATGGTTGTAATTCTCAGCCAAGAATGAGACATTTATTCGAAAATCATTAGGCTTGTGGTTACACAATGTCGCAAAGTATGAAGTCCAGGATCGTGCCACACTAGCCCCTGCTACAATGTACTCGAAAAGGATGTTTCCAGCAGCGATGAACGCGATGAAATCGCCAAGTTCAACTCTTAGATATGCAAAAGAGCCTCCAGCCACTGGAAGTTCAGTAGAAAATTCAGTGTAGCACAAGACAGAGAGTAGTGCAGAAATGCCTGATATAAGGTATGAAATTAGGACTGCAGGGCCAGAATATTCCCTGGCTGCTTGTCCGGTGAGGACAAAAACTCCGGCTCCCATTATAGCGCCAACACCAAACCAGATGAGATCAAACCAATTGAGGGTCTTTTTCATCTCATGCTGGCTACGGCCACGCATTTCGTGAAGCTCTAGTTGGTCAAACGAGCGAGTCAAGAGACGATCTTTGAGCCTTGTTTTCGTCTCGCGTAATGCCTTGGCATAGTTCCCCCAGTTCTGAAATGACTCCTCTGGAAAGAAGTCTGCTTTGTTGCATCCACAACATCTCTTCTTGATTGTGTTGGCTTGATCACCATTGTCACTACCACCTACCATTTTATGTCCTGCCCAAAAATCCAAAAAAAAAAAAAAATGAAGATCCATGCATGTTGTTTGTAGCACAATAAAAAAAAGAGGGTCATTAACTCATTTGATCCTTACAGTTGAGGGTGTAGATAGAAAAGGACTGGGCAGAAATATAGACTTTGATTATGGTCTAATGGTTTCATAAAAAAAATTGTACTTAAACCTATGTCACACACTGCCTACAATAGCATTACTCGTGAGTATGTAGACAAAGAGAAACGGAGTGAATGATGTCTTAACTGCGTTCAGTTGGTGGTAATGAAGCATAGGAATGAAATGATCATTACTACTAAGTAATGTCTCTTCCAATATTTAGTTTGTAGTAATAAAAACTCATTCACATTACCATGAAATTTCTAACCACGCTATTATAGGTAATTCTTAAATGTGGCGGTATTATCCATTGCCAACCACCACCACTCCACCTCCACTCGGGTATCAGGTGTGAGGTCAAATTTGAGACTAGGGTTGGGGTCCATGATTGGGTCTTGGGTCTTGGGTCTGATTCTAAGTCATGAGGCTGGGGTCCGATCTAAGATCATGTCTAAAGTCCAGGCTTAGAGCCTACACTGAGTTTGGGGTTTGTGTTTAGGTCTAGGGTTCGGAGTTAGTGGTTGGTTCAAGTTCAACATCGGTTCAAGGTCAAATCTTGGATTTGAATCCGGGGCTTGTTCCAAGTATGAGGTGGGTTCGCGGTTCCAAGTTTAGGGTCCGGAGATGGGTCAAACTTAGACATTTATATGATTTTTAATTCTATTCCAACGCTTAATCCTAATAATTATCATGCATCAAAATTGTAATATACATGCTGTTGATTGAATAAACTTGCATTTCCAAGTTTATTCCCAAATTTAATCTATTTCATTCCCAAATATTTGGAAGTTGCACGGGGCTCTACACCTACACGGGTAAGCTTGGGACCTACTTTGGAAGACTCTCCCCATGGAGATCTCATAGCCCAAAGACTAGTAGTAGGTACTGGCTAAAAGGTGTAGGGATTTGCAGCTATGGCAAATCAATGGGCCATGTTGATCTTTTTGGTCACAAAATTTTGGGTTTGAAATTCCAAAATGGGCTTGGAAAAGGTAATATAGTAGATCCGAATACTAGAATTGACACACATGTATTTAGCTAAGATTACAGAAACAGTTGGGATTCTGTTTCTCTCTCACCTAGGATTTGATCCGCTTAAAACTGAAAACAGTTTCACTCCTAGTAAGATCACAATACTTACATTATTCTCTACATCTGAGGAGTATAATCATTCATGGACCCCAACCCCAGATGGGCTGATCACACACCATTGGTTCAAAAACATTACTATCATACTTTTACTAGAGGCATCATAAATTGTTTGATGATCAACTCTGCCTAATTGATCCAACGGCCAAGATGTGGTGAATAAGAAACCATTTTTCTAACTCAAGAAGTTTGATTTTCTGACCTAGATATTTACATAACCATGGCAACTACAGGCCTATTGAAGCATCAAACTTGATTGATTCCCCGAGGTAATAAAGAAAAAAAAGCAAACATCGTTGTTTTTCGGATCTTAACTATATAAAACCAAATGTAGGCGAAGTGACAGAGATTTGAGAAGTGACAAACATCGTTGGGATGCGTGTGTACACCGAGGATTTAACTAACTCATTCGGGGTTATAGTTCTCCATCACAAAAGAAATATAGAGTGAAGAATTGTAAACTACGAGAGTAAACAAAAAAAAAAAGAAAATGCAGGAAAGCTCAAGAAAATATATAAAATAGAGAAGCAAACATACTGAAACTGTACAGGACAAGTGAGATAATGGCAGAAGAAGAGAAAGAAGGCTTCTGGATTATAGGATAGGATGAAGGAAGAATGGGTCAGGGTGAGATCATATAATTCTGGAGGATGGAGGATTTAAGTATCCATGTGATTAGGCATTACCAAACTACCTCAACCACACCTTTTAGATTTTGGTGAAATGAGTGAATAGTCTAACTACACTTTTGCAAACACATCCCTAATAAGCTGGTTTAATAATATTTTAGATGACTAAAAATGTCATTATCATGTTTGATTCCCAAGGTGCGGAGAGACATAAAAACACAGTCCAATGCACGAGATTTTATCATTGCAAGATTTGGTGAGAGTTCAAATACACCCGGTCTTAGGATACAAAAAAACTTTTTTTTCGACACTCGAACGACCAGACTTATGTCACAATAGGATAACAATGAAAGTGTTTTTATCCTCAACTTTAGCTCGCACACGGATCAGGGTCGCACCCAACAATATGAAAAAAAAAATAT
>CAUOFW020003140.1:0-39743 GCA_963454935.2 Ilex paraguariensis
AACACTGACCGTTTGATCGTTACCCACACAAACAGCCCCCAGCCGTTGGATTTGCTCTCAAACACTCGTCTCCTCGTTTTTCTTCTGGATCCGATCCCTGTAACTCCTACCTTTTAAATCACTTCCCCCCTTCAGTTTCCTCATCTACTTCTCTCTTCACCTCCACACTCTACAGTCAATATTTCTCCAAATCTTAGCATGGCTAGTGAAGAACAACCTAATAGCCTCAAGCCCCCACCTCCAGCTCCGGCTCCTCCCTCTCTCCCTCACTATCCGGAGGTAAGAGAAAGCTGTGCTTTGTCGGAGTTTTTTTCTTTCATGTTCTCACAATCAAAACACCATCTCTCTCAAAATACCGACCGCTAAACCTCACCTGTGTTGTTTATTTTTTTTTCTTTTTTGCTATTTTAGTTTAGGGTATTTACCTTTTAGTCACCCAGCATACATATTTTTTGTCAAAATAAGGCTTGATTTTTCATATTAGTTTTCATTTTCTACTCATCGAAACACTATTTTGTTAGAATGGAGCTAAATTTCACATCGATTTTGTTAATTTTATTCTGTGCCAGTTTTTTTTCTGTGTTTTTTTTTTCTGGGCATCCAATAAACATTGCAAAATAGGGATGAATTTCAGCTGGGTGTTTGATAATTTTGGTACTTTTGTTTGCTACAGTTGATTATGGCAGCGATCGAGGCTTTGAACGACAAGAATGGCTCGAACAAGTCGTCAATTTCCAAGCACATCGAGGGCACCTACGGAACTCTCCCAGCTGCCCACTCAACCCTTCTCTCTCATCATCTCAACAAGATGAAAGCAAGTGGTCAGCTCGTCATGGTCAAGAACAACTACTTAAAGCCTGACCCTAACGCCCCGCCTCGCCGTGGCCGTGGTCGCCCTCCGAAGCCCAAGGCGGCGCTTCCGACGGACACTGTGGTGTCTCCACCGCGACCAAGGGGTCGGCCACCAAAAGCTAGGGACCCACTTGCTCCTGCACCACCACCCAAGATGACGGCAACGTCGAGTTCTAGTGGAAGGAAACGTGGGAGGCCACCGAAGGCGGCTAAGGCTTCTCCGGCACCACCGCCGGTAGTCGAGGACGGAAGGTGAAGCCACAATCCACTGGTGCTTCAGTTGGGGCTTGATTGAAAGAGATTAGATTACAGGGGGTTGTAGTGCTAATTGATGTTTTTTTCCCTATGTTTTTTTTTCTTATTTTTTAGTCATTTAACTGTGGTTTATTTTAGTTTAGGGTGCTTGTGGTGAGTTCGGAGTTGTTGTAATAGTAGTGATTTAGGTGGGGGAGGTTGTAACTGTAATTTGCACAATGTAAATTTATGCAGCGGCTGTTGAGGGGCTCTCTCTCTCTCTCTCTCTCTCTCACTTTGTGCTTTTACTTTTTTTCTTGCTTTGGCGTTCGGCCTATAAATCTTCAAAGAAAAAAAGTTTTTGGCACATGGCTTATCTCTTTGTTGTTCCTTAGGTTCAAACGTGGATCTGTTGGTGAAGTTACAAAGAAGCTGTATGAAATGTTGTAGGTGCTTTCAAATTTTGGGCTGGATGTTTGGCCGGTGGATTTACCTCATAATTGGATTCTATATAGTGAGACGGGTTCATATAAAAAAAATTATATTTATATTTGATTTGTTTATTAATTTATATTTAATGAATTATGTATTATCATATTTATGTCATATATAAATTGTAAATAATATAATTCATATGTACATGTTGTGATGTTTATTTGTTTTGATTGATTTTAATTATATTTATTGATTTTTTAGTCATGTTATGTTAAGTTTACTTGTTTATGTTGAAATTTTTTACTTTATAAAATTGAGCTATATTTTTTTTAAGGTAAAAATTATAATTTTAAAACGTGATTGATCTTAAAATGTTAGAATTGATTGTGGAAGTTTTAATTTTTAAAAATAAAGTTACCATTTTTAAGAATTTAGTTACTTTTTTTGAAGGCAAAATTACGACTAATGAGGGAATTGGCATGATTGATTGTAACATTTACGGTTAATTGTGAATATTTTTTGATCAATTATAATTCCACTTTCAAAAGATATAATTTTATTTCAAAAAATAATAATATTTAGTATGATATTAATTTTTTTTTTCCGATATCATAGCATTACAATAGTTCTAATTTTGGAAATGTAGATGTACTATGGAAATGTGGAATAAATGTGATCCTAGCATTTTTTAATGGGTGCTTGTAGGGTGGAGAAAGTAAAAAAGTTTGAATTTTGACACTAAATATGGTGGGAAGGAGAAGCATGAACCAGGTACATTTACAATTAAGAAAACTTGTCAAACTAAGTACTTTTGGTGTATTTGGTATTTATTTGAAGGGTTAATGCAACTTTGCATCATAAAAGATTTAAATATTTTAATTTGTACTTTACACATAGAGTAGTAATTGTGAAAATTTATTTTTTTTAAGCGTGAAAATCACCCATCTTGCTTCCTTATGTGATACTTGAGTATACGTTAAAGGAAAAAAATATATAGGAAAAAATAAAATGGAAGGAAAAGGAGGATAGAAATGGAAGAGTTTTGCAATTCTGGTCAGAGAGCAACGACAAAAATTTTTTGGACAAATTTTAGAGCAACTCTAACGGGAGTTGCCATCAAGGGTGTCATCCCCATAACCACTAAAATGACACCCAAACTACAAAAATTGGAACTCTAATGGAGGTGGCAAAATAACATCTAGGATTTTGAGGTGGCATATTTGACAACTTTGGAGAGAGAATAGAGAGGTTGCAAAATAGCCGTTGGTGGCTACTGTTCCTCAACGGCTATATTCCACCCAAAATTTGTATAAAAATACAGAGAGAGGAAAGGGGAAGGAAAAACTTGCCTGAAATTGATTACTTCCAAAAAATAGCTCCCTGAATCCTTATCTTTGATATCAAAAACCCTAGCTTCCTTGACCCTTACCGTTGGTGTGCTCTCATAGCCCGTTGTCGTTGTCTGGTCTAGTAAGGGGAAGGGGTCTGGTCTGGTTTGGTAAGAGGAAGGGAAGAAGACGACTGAAGGAGAAGGGGGTAGGAACCGTTTTATTTAGGGGAAAGGGGAGGAGTTGTAATTTATAATTACATCTGCCCCTATTCTTGTTTTAATTTATAAATTTTAGTTTTAATTTATAATTTATAATTACATTTGCCCCTATGTTCTTGTTTTAATTCATAAGTTCTAGTTTTAATTTATAATTTATAAATACATTTGCCCCCATGTTCTTGTTTTAATTTATAAGTTCTAGTTTTAATTTATAATTTATAATTACATTTGCCCCTATGTTGTTGTTTTAATTTATAAGTTCTAGTTTTAATTTATAATTTATAATTACATTTGCCCCTATGTTGTTGTTTTAATTTATAAGTTCTAGTTTTAATTTATAATTATATTTGCCCCCATGTTCTTGTTTTAATTTATAAGTTCTTGTTTTAATTTTTAATTTTTAATTTTTATTTATTATTTTATGCTCATTCTTTAAATTGATTATAATTTTTTTTTGTAGATGAATTCGCAATTTGACGGTTCTTTCATTGATTTGCTTATGAACGACACCTATTTATATGATGATGCAATGCAGACCAATCCCACAGTATTGACGCCTGTACAAAATGAAGTCGTTCCAAGAGTGAAAAAATCGCAAAGGACAAAGAACTTCTCTATAGAAGAAGATAAATTAATTGTGTCTGTGTGGCTTAACACGAGTAAAGATGCAATTACTGGGAATGAACAACAAGGTGGTACTTTCTAGCAAATAATATTGCAATACTTAGATATTCATGGAGGCAATCAAGAAGAGCGTTCACAATCTTCTATTCAAAGTTGTTGGACTGATATAAATGCAAAATACGCAAATTTGTTGGTTTTTATAGTCAAATTGAAAGACTGCGACAAAGTGGACACACTGAACAAAATAATGTAATGATTAAACTTTTAATTTAGACACCATTATGATTTGATATTTGAATTATTGACTGAATAATTTCATATGTTTTTCAGGTTGATGAAGGAAAAGAAATGTTTGCTAAGATTATTGAAAAACTATTTCAATACGAACATTGTTGGAATATATTCAAAATGGAGCGGAAATGGACTAATAACCTTACCAGCAATAAGAGAGCAAAAACTCATGAGACTGATAGTTCTGTTAAATCAACTCATATTGAATCTTGCTATTCAACTCCATATTTAGAGGATGATACTGATAGTTCTGTTAAATCAACTCATATTGAATCTTGCTATTCAACTCCATATTTAGAGGATGACATTGAACCCTTGTTCATTCCAACCTCGATAAGCCATTGGGCAGAAAGCCTTCGAAGAAACAACTTAAAAACAAAGAAAATAAATCGGTGTTGAAGCATCACTAGATCATCCCCACTGAGATGAAATAATGGAAGTGGAACAACAAAAAGTTGAGCGACACGACAAAATTTATGCTCAACGGGAGATAGCATTGGAGCAACATCGTAGACAGTTAGAAATTGAAGAAAGGAAGGTGCAAGAAATTGAAAGGCAGAATGAAATGCATAATGAAATGAAAATCATGGAAACTGACACTACTGACATGGACCCAATTTCTACAGCATATTAGAATAACCAGAAGATAGAGATTATGAAAAAGCGAGGCTTTAATTTTAGTTGTTATTTATTTTGTTGCTATTATTTTTTAATTTGTAATCATTATTTATTATGTTGCTATTATTTATGAAAAACTATGTATTGAAAATATAACTTGAAATTGAAATTGGAATTGAAACTACAACTTGAAATTGAAAATACAACATAATATGGTCATTGAAATTTAAAAAATTATTAGTCGTCATGTCGTTCCCACAAATGCTCGATAAAATCTGACTACAGTTGATAATGAGTAACATTGTCCCTGATCTGACAATGGGTTTGCATGAAGTCTTCCAATTCTGGTGTATACGCATACGACACTTCTACAGGCGGATTTACATCACTTCCATCAAAGTCATTGTTACCAATATCTCCTTCATCCTCAATGACTATATTATGCACGCTTTCATAATATCTGCAAGTATTTCTTCATCCCAAAAGCGTGCTGGTCCATGCACGATTGCAAAACGGGCTTGAAGTACCCCAAATGTCCACTCTACATCTTTTCTTGTCGACTCTTGTATTTTAGCAAAATATTTTTTCTTCAAACCTTGTGGACAGGGAATTGTTTTTACAAATGTCTACCAGTTTGGATAAATACCATAAGCTAGATAATATCTCATTGTATACTCATGACCATTAATTATATAGTTGACTAGAGGAGCATGACCATTTGCTAATAATGCAAAAACAAGGGACCTATTTAGAACATTTATGTCATCAGCGAACCAGGAAGCCCAAAGAATGCATGTCATATCCAAAGATCTTGAGAAGCCACAACTTCTAAAATGATTGTTAGTTCATGACAATGACCAGTTTACATACCTTGCCACATGGTTGGACAATTTTTCACTTCCAATGCATGCAATCAATACTCTCTAACATGCCAGGAAAGCCACGTTGTTCCCCCCTTCTGTAACAATCGAGCAATATCGATATTGTTTGGTGACCTCAGGTAATGGTCGCCAAACACTACAATAACAACTTTCATAAACCTTCTTAGACTCTGTATAACAGTGTTTTCTTCAATTCTGATGTATTCATCCACAAAATCTACCGTTGTTCCGTAAGCAAGAATTCTATAAGCAGCTGTTATCTTTTGAAGGGATGACAAACCGAGAACTCCAATGGCATCTATTGTTTGGATGAAGAATGGATCGTGTTATTCACCCTAATTTACAATTCGGAGAAAAAGAGGATCATTCGGAATCTCTTTCGGAAAAAACTTTCATATACACAAGGGATAACAAAATAGTCACGATAAAGTCTTTGGTGACCTTCAACTCTACCACGATTAACTATTCTATGGCCGGGAACGGAACCGCGGTGCCTTCTTATCCGTCCCTGACTAGACCTTTATGACCTTCTAGTTGCAGTATACAACATATCCAAGTCATCATTATCTTCTTCTTCAATATTGAAGATCTCTCTTAAAATATTATGATAACGATTCATGTAACTTAATGAATGAAAATATGAAAAGATAAATAGTCAAAGAGAAATGAGATATTGAATTTATAGAGAGAATGTAAGATAGATGGATAAAAATATGAGAAAAATGATTTATTTATAGACGAATTATACTGTTTTTTAATTTTTATTTTGGCGGTTAAATTTTCAAATTTGAATTTCAACATTGAAATTGAAATTTGAATTTCGGAGGACAAAATTTGAAATTTTTACTATAAAAATATATCCGTTAAATTGCAATCGTTATGAAAACTATACTTGTTAAAATATAATTGTTAAGTTTAATTATATTGTTTAATAAATAATATTGAAATATTAAAATGGCACCCCATTTTGACACTTACCATTGGAGTAGAAACACTGTTCAGAGATGCCAAAACACTGTTCAAGGTTGGTAAATAGCATTTGACACCCCATTTTTGGCAACTCCCCTTGGAGTTACTCTTAACCCCATGAAGAGGTTCGTGGCTTGCGATAAATCAAGAGACAATTCTTTCATTTTCTACAAAATAATGTGTAAATATTTTGTTTATTGTTTGAAATAAAAAAGAGCAAGATAATTTATATAGTGATATACGACACACAATTTCATAGTTTAAAATGTGGTTAGATTACCCATAAACTTGAATATAGAATTGTGTTAGTTTTTGTTTAACTATGGGGATGTATTCCAAATATATTTTTACCCCAACTTTTATTTTTATTTTTATTTTTGACATTTTATCCATGTAGAAAAGTGGTCGGGTGACAAAAAAAGGTTTAGATATGCAAGTTACAATTAGTTGGGTGACAAATCTATAGGAATGGGGTCATTTGCTACTACAACAATATCATTTATAGTCATCTCGATAATGAACTAACTATGTTTCATTATAACAACCAACAAAACAACAAAAGTTCAATAACCAAAAAAAGGATGATTTACTAGTACTATTACATTCAAAACTTTAAAGTTAAAAATCCCTCTCATAGATAGTTGATGCGTTCCCTAACATTCTTGTGATGTATTTGGTGGCTTGCCCTTGGTGTAGAAGACTCTCTTGAAGAACTTGAAGTTTGATTTTTTTTTTTTTTAATTTTACCCCCTATTCAGCGAAACAAGGGAAAAAAGAATTGTGTCGACCGTTTCGATTGAAACGTTAGAAACGTTTTGCATTTTGCACGAAATATTATATACTCAAAAGTATATTAACTATTCGTTTCTAACCCATGTAAAAAAAAAACATTTCATCTGTTTCGCACGAAAAAAAAAACGAAATTTAAAACCATGCCCTTAGATTTGGTATGTTGAGGTAGTATTAATCTAGGAAGGATGAACAACTTGTAGGTTGGTTGTAATGCAGAGTCACTTCTATTTACCGCATTAAAGATATATTTCTAAGTATCGTTCATTAGTCATATTTCATGTATATAATCCTAAATAGAATAATCGATTAATTCAACAATCAGCATATACCTATCTTATTTCTTACTTTTAAGATTTCTAAGTGTAGGTTGTTTCACTTCATAACATCATCACTAGAGAGTCTAAGTACTTAATGTTGGGTTTTTTTTGTGGAATTTAGTTTTATGTTAATTCGGATAATAACCCGACCCGAAAAATGTTGCGTGATTTTTAATGGAAAATTTTCTCGGCCCAAGCCGTAGCGCTCATGGACAAGCCTCGTGGGGGTTTAGAGGCAACTTTCCCGAGAAAATTTTTTTTGACTTGTTTGTTTATAGCCTGGTGCAAGATATATAAAACTTGTTTCTTTGGGGTGATTAGGGTTTGATTAACTCTGTACGGCCTCCACCCTTTCTGTAATCGTTCTTGAGAATAGTGAAATCCCTGTAGTTTCGTGGACGTAGGCAAATTGCCGAACCACGTAAATATTGTTTTGTGCGTGTGATTGTTTTTCTTTGACGTGTGTTTTCTCTATTGTTATTTCTCACAGATTTGAGAATTTCGTGTGAATTTCCTAACACTTAATTAATCATTCACTCATGAGTTTTCACTAAATCAATACATAGGAATTGACTTTATTGTTAATTCCAACACCGATTAAAATTCTAATTCACTTCTCAAGTCATAGTCAATAGGTATTTCCTAAGGTATCAACTGTAGTTAACTCCCAAGACCCTAAGTAGTTAATAACATGAGTGTTAATTCCTAACATACAACAAAATTATATCAACACGAACACAGAAATGATACGATCCATTAACACGAGTTTGTAAACAAATTGTGCTCAAGTTTAACCCGTATAACACGAAGTTGACACGATTGACTTGTTTCATTAATCGTGTCAACATAGACATGAAATTGGCCATCAATAACATAGGAATATGACTCTTTAAATATGACCCAAAATTGACTCGTCAATGACACAAACATAGACACGAAATTGGCCTGTCAATGGCATGAACATAACTCACTAAATATATTTTGGGGTTTGAGTTATGTTAAATAAAGATCTAAAATGTGGAAGAAATAAATAAAATATATAGTTATTTGAGTAAAATATATTTTAAAGGTTCAATTTATGTAATATTACATAGGTCTAAAATAATTAAATTGTTTAATGATTAACTAGGTTCATAAAAAGGTCGTATAATGCATTTTTAACTTGTGTGGATCATGTCAATTTGAACATGCCACGTGTATTAATCATGTTACACAAGTCGTGTCAAGTTATTTGTGTTTAGAGTCAAGTAGTGTTCGTGTCAGAATTCGAGTTGATAAGATTTTGATAGGAACACATACCAAAAGTAACTACGCTTAAATATTATAATTTCTATGCTTGATCATAACATTTTAAGATCTATCGTTCTTTTCACAGTTGTAATTTAACCTAAAAAAAATTAATTTTAATTCGACACCAAAATTTATAACATAATATTTCTCATATATATATATATATGTCCATAGGACATGGTGACGGTTGCAAGATGGGGCCTTCGATGTTGATGCTGTTATTGATACTTTCAGTAAGTGATTTGAACTAAGTTGTTCCTTGATTTGGTCGGCATAAAATTAACCATTGTTGCACAATGACCCCTATTTCCTCTACAAACAAGCAACTAATTGTGGGTCCTTGATGGGACATTTTCCGAGGATGAACATAAATTTGACGCGTGTCTTTGACATTGAAGAAACCTCTCATTATAGTGAAGACACGTGTCCTTTACACCGAAGACATCACCAACTCTCTAAAGATGACACGTGTCCTCGGCATCAACAACACTTAGAGATCTCTAGCGAAAACACGTGTGCTTGGGGCCGAGAACACATTTTACTCTTTAAGAGGTGAGATGCGTTCTCGGCACCGAGGACACGTGTTTTCCTGCGTGATTAGATCTCAATGACTTTTCTAACACATGGCTCCAGTATGGGTTACTGACGGTTACAGTCCATCAATCTCAGAGTTTGACAATGAATCATTGACTTGCTTTCTCAATAAAATCAGAATGGCAGAATGAACAAGACCAACAACCAAGAGGAGTTAGACACGTGACATGAAGTACACGACATGGAGTAAATAGACAAAAATACCTCAACTAACATGCAGTCATTCAAGGAAACATTTGATAATCCCACAGAAGGATGAGACATTCATAATAGCTTGGGAAATCTAGCAGAATGAGCATTAAATGCTCTGGAACCTGAGCATTTAATGCTTGTGCATAGAAGAAAGAACATTCAATGCTCGGGAGTCCGAGCAATAAATAACGATGTCTTCACCATGCAAAATAGGAGGTGCACTACCTAATAACTGTGCACTGTCTACTACCTATCAGTTAGTAATGATAACTTTCATGGAATATATAAATCTCTCTCTAAAATTCAAAGTAAAGGCACGCAAACTCACTTCTCAGAACATATACAGTGCTTTCCCCTTCTCCTTTCTCACAAAAACTGAATAGATTGTTGGAGGGGATACGCCGAAAAATATTCTGACGCCTTTTTAACCCTATTTTTTGTGCAAGGAACCACCTTGGCTCGCCGGAATCAATCAAACAGTCCCTAAAACAATTCATCACCACTCCTTAGACCACATTTGGCCGCCCTTTGCCACTGGATCACCGACTTTCAAGGTAAATACGAGTTCACGAAGAGAGTGAACTGTCTTTTTTTATTTATTCGCGAAATTTATCTTGCACAGTCCCTTACTGGAGGGCTTTTTTTATAGAATTATGAGTATAGTTTCTCAAAATTAAGTTGATAATGTATTGTTAATTAGAAACTTGGATATCATTTGAAAATGTTTTTAGAGTGTTATTTTTATAAATATTTTCTTAAGTGGCATGTGTTTTGATTTTTTATGTTGTTTCCAGTACGTGTTCCAGTTTACTCTTTTCCTCTAACCTTAACTTTCATGGAATATATAAATCTCTCTCTAAAATTCAAAGTAAAGGCACGCAAACTCACTTCTCAGAACATATACAGTGCTTTCCCCTTCTCCTTTCTCACAAAAACTGAATAGATTGTTGGAGGGGATACGCCGAAAAATATTCTGACGCCTTTTTAACCCTATTTTTTGTGCAAGGAACCACCTTGGCTCGCCGGAATCAATCAAACAGTCCCTAAAACAATTCATCACCACTCCTTAGACCACATTTGGCCGCCCTTTGCCACTGGATCACCGACTTTCAAGGTAAATACGAGTTCACGAAGAGAGTGAACTGTCTTTTTTTATTTATTCGCGAAATTTATCTTGCACAGTCCCTTACTGGAGGGCTTTTTTTAATAGAATTATGAGTATAGTTTCTCAAAATTAAGTTGATAATGTATTGTTAATTAGAAACTTGGATATCATTTGAAAATGTTTTTAGAGTGTTATTTTTATAAATATTTTCTTAAGTGGCATGTGTTTTGATTTTTTATGTTGTTTCCAGTACGTGTTCCAGTTTACTCTTTTCCTCTAACCTTAATCACAAGCATAGTAGCGTACTTTTGCAAGTACGTATGCGTAGTAATTATATAAAAATACTACAACAATTAATATTTTTAGTGACAAGTTTTTTGTCACTATAAATGCGTATTTCATCACTAAAGAGGTTTAGTGATGATTTTTCTGTCGTCACTAGAAGTTTGTTGCTAATTGTTTATAGTGACAAATTAGAATAATTGTCACTAATTCTATAATTTGTAGTGACAATATTATTTCATCACTTAAAAAATATATTTAGTAACGAATAAAATGGTCACAAAAGACCTAAAAATTTCTCATTAAAATAGTAATAACATCACTAAAAGTATAAATATAATGAAAATATATTTTCATTATAAACTATGTTACAGTGACAAATGTTGTTTGTCATTAAAAGTCTACTTTCAGGAATGAATTTTAAATTTATCACCAACTGCAGACCTTTAGTGTCAAATTAAGGTTGTCACAAATTATAGTCTTTAATTATGTGACTTTCAATGACGAAAAAAATTTGTCACTAGAAATTGAGATTGAAGATGAATTCTCATTTCGTCACTCAAACTCTTTCAAAAAAAATTGACCCATGAAAATAACTTAATAAGAGACATGTTACAAAACCAATAATTTATTGTCTTGTCATTCACATCCAAACAATATATGACAATTAACATAATAATCTAAAACCAAAGAACTTAAAATTAATTTTTCTCAAATAAAAATATCATACAAACAAATATAAAATAAGTGTATGAAACAAGTATTTTTCCACTAAATAAAAGATGCACAAATATTGTTTTGTCTGTTGTAAATAAGTCGCGCCGCCATCAATTAATCTGCACATAGGAACAAAACAAAATGGTGTTATTATGTTTTCAACATCTATAAACTGTTGAAGATTGGTGTAACTTTTGTAAGTCACACCTCATAAATTGAGGTTCCTTTGCATAGATAAAATAAAAGCAAAGAAAAAGAACCAAGACAACACCTAAACAGATGTTCTAAAATTTCAAATAAAAATTTGATAAATCCAAATTCAAGCCAATTCAAATCAACTCAAATAAACATAACAAGATCCACAAATTATAAAGTCAATTTGTCTTTGAGAGATACTATGTTGTATACATGATAATGTATGTGATGTCCATATCATTGAACAATTGATTAACTATCCTATGTTTCTATTGCTTCAAGTAAATTCAAAAGACAATAACAACAAATTCAACACATCTACAAAAAAAAAAAAAATGACTAATCAACCACAACCACAAAAGAAAAATTCTTTCCAATAAGCCTATAAGTTCCAATTATTTTACACTAAACAAAAAAGTCACAAGAAAAAAATATATCAATTTTCACATAGCAAACAAATTTTACTCAATTTTCACGATAAAAGTCTCAATAGATAAATTAAGGAACCATTTTGTGTAAAATAAGTTTTAACACACAATATTTACACTATAATAATGACAATTCCCCAATATGCAAGAAAGTAAATGTATAATTTATATAGCTTACCATGATGTAGGAGTGCTAGCCAGAAGCCCTCCAGAAGTCATATAGGCCTAAAATATATTCTCAAACTAGGTCTTTGTTGGGACTCTATCATCTGATTTTGGGATTATATTTTTTGATTTTGAACCTTTACTCGCATCACCATTACTGTGTAACAAAAAAAAATCACCCATTACAAAATATAAGCATTTGCAAAGAGGAAAGTGAGAAACTAAGTTGTTATTCTCATTAGTAAAAACACTTAAATAATCTACCATAAATATCAAATCACTTAGAGATCATGGCAAAATACTACAGAACCCAAATTTGAAATCCCAAATGAATCCAAATTCAATTTGGGATCTCTAACAATGCTCTAGTCAAAATTCAATGTCCCTGAACTATAACACCAACGTTATAATAGTTTTTACAGTTTTTCATCTACACACCTTTCATTACAATTGCCATCACAACATTTCCACTGCTAGCAATGTAAATTCATAGACAGTTGCATTGCATAAGAAATTGAACACTATCCTGGAAGAAAAAGGACTATAACAAACAAAGAACATAAGAAAATATCCAACCAATTACACAAATTTTAATTTTATTAAATCAATTAAGGAACAAAAATTATAACCTGAATTAATAGAAGGTACAAAAAAACCAACTAACTTAGTGTATTAAAGAAAAATACCTTATAAATAAGTAGTTGGTTTGTAGGATCAGTTACTAGTCTCCAAATCAATAGCGTTCAAATCTTTCCTTAGCCCAAGTGAAATTCAGTTTTTCTTTTATGACTGCAGGTTTAATCGAAAGGAAATAAACATAATCTTCAAAACTTCAGCAAATAATTGCAATAACAACGTAAAACTGAATCAATGCAAAAATAAATGTAACAATCTGATATTTAGTTTTACACAAATTTAAACTAAACCCGAAAAGACATTTTAAAAAAAAAAAAACTTGACCTAAACATATCTCAACTAAAACGAAAAAAATCATCATAAATATCCTACGTTGTTCATAAGAATACTTGGTCATAAAGCATTCATGTCAACTACTTTAAAAAGAATTTGTAGGTTTGTTCAAATCCCACAGCACAGAACATAAAATTATGTAAGCTAATAAAATTAACAAAGCTCATGGTATAAAGATACATAATTCACTTTGCTCAAATTGTCAACTTTACTACTTGACTACCATAGCAAAAATGACACTTTCACCTCCTGGCCTTACGCATAGGGAGAGAAGATTACATCAGATCATGCTTGCTGATTGGGACTATGAAAAAGTTGGCAAATCTGAACGTGGGAGAATTAATGATAAGAGCTCAAGACCTCATGTGACAATATTTGATCGTATTGAAAAAAATTACGCAATGATTACCATGAGGTCAAAAGACAAGCCTAAGCTGTTGTTTGATACTGTTTGCACTCTAACTGACATGCAGTATGTAGACTTTCATGGAGTTGTTCACATTGGGAGGATGGAAGCTTATCAGGTAAAAATATATTTCTTAAAAAGAAAAGTACGACGTGGGAGTGGGGACTAGCTTGAATAGGGTGATTACATAACTCAATGATGAATTATTTGGAACCTCCTCTTTGGTTATGCTTAGCTGTACTTTCTTTATCTTGTTCACATTCACAGCACAATTCCATCGATTCTAATTTAAGAATATAATTGGATTACATTTTTATTTGTACTCAGGTATAGTATATTCGACACGTTGATGGGGTCCCTATATGCTCAGAAGCTGAGCAAGAACGCGTCATGCAGTGTCTTGAAGTCGCCATTGAAAGGCGGGCCTCTGAGGTATAGTAACTTTTCTAAAACAAAAATTTTGGTCCATTAAGTCAACCAATGATTTTTCTTTAAAATTTAAGGTTGTTGCAGGAGATGGAGCTAGAATTGTTAATAGAAGATCGGGTTGGACTCCTGTTAGATATTACGAGGATCTTCAGGGAGAACAGTTTGTGTATTAAAAGAGCAAAAATTTCGACAAAAGGAGGGAAAACCAAAAATACTTTTTATGTGACGGATGTGTCTGGTGATCCAGTTGACCCTAAGACAATTGATTCAATTTGTGGGCAGATTAGACCAAGTATACTGCATGTTAAAATGAACTATAGCCCTTCCCCAAATCCTCCCCAAGAGAAGAAAATGAGCTGCCTCTTTGGGAACTTCTTTAAGGTTTGAAAATTTCAGAATTTGAAATTGATCAGATCCTACTCTTGATAACTGCATCCCAATTTAGTGTAAGAACTAGAAGTAATGTAGATATATCCGCTCTTCAACTAAAGAAGGAAGAATACTAAGGGGTTAAGGACATTCTGAATAGGTATCTCTCTTTCCTTTAGTGCAGGGAGTGTGTAATGTGTTGTCCCGATAGTGAATAGAAGAAATCAAGAAACCATCTGATACTGTAAAAATTACTCAAAGATCTAGTCTTTGTATATCATTATGTGCTATAAGTAGACCATGTATAGTGTGATATTACTTAAATTGTATAGCAAAAATAGACGAAGATTGTACAGACAGTTGAAATACCCAAATTAAACACAAACATTCAAAAAATCAAATTAACCCAAATTCAAAAACTAAACACAAATCACACACAGATTTATGTGCTGCTGCTATTGTGTGCTGCGTTGTGTGTGTTATCTGTGTTTGTTGCTGCGTATGTGTGTGATGAGACTTTTCTGAAATACCCTATGATGAAGACACGTGTCCTCGGTTTTACTAGAACAATGTTGCTAAGATCAAGCACCATCGGCGCACGAATGTCCTCGCCCCCGAGGTACCGTCATATAGGATCTTACATTCAGTATATTTTACAACCGACACGTGTTCTCGGTCTGATATGTACCTCGGTCGGCATACCTCCCTCGGTCCCCGAGATGAGCCTTTCCTCGGTGCCGAGAGGTACCCCGTCCTGGACGCTTCCTCTACTCCAGGATAAGCTATTGACGTACAGGTCACTAGCCTAGGCTAGTCTAGACTATTCATCATGGTCTCGTCTTACACAAGTAATGTCAGAACGTACTGGAATACAGAGGTCACAGCCAATAGGGGATGGACGCGTGGCATATAATATCACATCAAAGACAGACAAACCGCATGCCGTTGCTGACACGCGACTTGGGAAAACAAACAATTAATTGCACCATTCCCTTGATGAGACCGCATTCAATGCGGTAAGGTTCGGAAATGAAAGACAATAAATGCTCCTAATACAGAGCATTTATTGCATCCTCCCCGAGAGGAGCACATTGTACTGTCGGCATCCCGATGACCCAGTATTGATTGCTCGGGACCCCGAGCAGTTAATTAGAGAAGACATTCCTCATCAGAATCAATGCGCACGCTACCTGTGCCTAATGATCACCTACTGACCACACTGACAGCAATCATGAGCTTTTAAGGTATAAATACTCCTTGCAAAAGGCAAAGCGGGTATGCAACAACAAACTCTCTACTACAATACACACAACACACTCAGTGTTTTCTTCTTCCTCTCTCTCTCTCTCTCTCTCTCAAAGACTGACTAGATCGTCGGAGGGGATACGCCGGAAAACACTCCGGCGCCCTTCTAACTTGTTCTTCTTTGTTCCAGGATCTTCTTTCATCCTCACTGGATCGTTCCTTCCGCTCCCCAGGGTCTCCCGTTGCCGTTCCAAGTTACCACCGGACCTCGCAGGCTGTTCTAAGCAGCGTGTTTGGTCACTCAACCGGCTCACTCAAGTTCACCAAGGGAGAGATCTGTTCTCGTTTTTTATATTGTGCAGGATCCTGCACGCACAATCTGGCGCCGTCTGTGGAAAACGACTAATTTTCCTAGTCTTTTCTCTCTAAAGAACAGTGACCATGGTGAACACTCGACAGAAAGGGAAAGGACCCCACCAAAGGAGTCTCGAGTTACAAGCTCCCTGTCATCACGGAGGGAGGGATCACACCAACACGAATAAAAGTGCCTCTACTCGGTCAAGAGGGGTTACCCCTCAAACCAGTATGGGGATCAGGTCAGGGGGATCAGCCCCCTTGGCTCGTCAGCTGGCGGAGGTGATTGAAGAAAAATTGGTGATAGATTACGTCAGCTGAAAAGGACAATGTAAACGTCCTTAGCCGGCTCGACGAGTTTGCCGCCTCAGGGGGGGTCTAGGGATTCATTCCTTTCCCGTGGGCTTCCCGCCGGGAGGAGGAAACGAAGGATCTAAGAAACCACCTAAACAACAAAGCAGAAAGCTCTAGGGCCCCAAAGCGACCTAGAGCCGGCGAACATCATCATGACAACCTTTCAAGGAAAGCAAGGTCATTGGCCCTGGACGACCTCCGGCGAGGTTTGTCTAGACGGAGGAAGGGAGATGAATCCGAGGAGGACTCAACCCAATCCACACGACGCCCGGGAAATGAGGGCTTACCGATGAACCAAGGACTTCAGAAGGCATCCCGTCAGGGAAGAAGTTAATCTCAGAACCCGATTGGATTCCAGGAGGAAGGGTAAAGCTGTCCAGGATGAGGCCGAGGACGAGGCCATACAAACACCCTTTACGAGGGAGATCAGTGAGATGGAGGTCTCAAGAAAGTTTGTCGTGCCGCGGTTCAAAACCTATGACGGGCGGTCCGACCCCGAAGCCCATATCAGGCAATACAAGCAGATGATGTCCCTCTATCATTCGGACCAACGGTTTCTCTGCCGAGTGTTCCCTATGAGCTTGGGGGACTCTGCGATGAAATGGTTCGAGACGCTTCCCCCAAACAGTATTGGGTCCTGGAAGGAATTGACTAGGCAGTTCCTGGCTCGATTCATTACGGGGAGTAAGCGCCCCAAAGACATTGGATCATTGTTGACCCTCAGACGGAGGGAATCCGAGACTCTTCGCCAGTACGCCATCCGATACTGGGAAGAGGTCAATGAAGTAGAAGGCTGCTCGGAGGTCATGGCAGCGGCATCTTTCCGGCTCGGCTTGGCGAGGGACACGGACCTGTACCGATCCCTGACCAAGAAGACTCCCTCGGATATGGGGGAACTGATGGCCCGGATCAACAAGTACTCGAGGGTTGAGGACGAGATGGGAAGCAACAAAAGCCGAGCCCTCCAATCTAAGAGAAAGGAGAAGGAGCGCGAAGATATTTCCCGAAAGGGATTGCTACCCCATCCAGAGGGTTCGTCCAGAGGAGTTCACACTGTCTTCAAGGAACCCATCTTCAGGTTGCTCCATAAAATCAAGCACGAGCCGTTCTTCAAATGGCCGCCCAGGATGCAGGGCGACCCCTCCACCCGTGATCAAAAGGTTAAGTGTTCCTATCACCGGGATTTCGGGCATCGCACCGAAAGCTGTAGGGTGTTCAAATCGTTCTTGGAAAGCTTGGTCCGAGACGGACATTTGAAAGAGTACATAGAGCCTAGGCCAGAAGAGAGACGAGCCCTTGCCCCGACCGAGGAACCGGACAACATCATAGACGTCATCCATATATGTCCCCTGGATCGCCCCACGTCCAGGGAACTCGAGTCCGACCTCAAGAGGGTAGCCTTTACGAGGAAAGTAGCCGAGGGTGATGTAGGGCCATCGAGTAAAAGGGCCAGGACGGGTGAGCTTGCCATTACATTCTCCGACGCGGATTTGACAGGCGTAGTGACCCCCCATAACGACGCCCTTGTCTTGACCCTAAGAATAGGAAATTCGATGTCAAGAGAATTTTGATAGACTCTGGAAGCTCCTCGGAGGTGATGTACTTCGAAACTTTGAAACGGATGGGTTTTGGCCCCAAAGACCTCACCAAAGTCAGGACACCCCTCATCGGGTTCAACGGCTCATTCGCCTTGCCCGTGGGGAAAATCACATTGCCGGTTGCCACTGGTCCCTTTATCATCGACACAGAGTTTGTTGTGATCGATACGGACTCTCCCTACAACGTGATTATGGGGCGAACATGGCTGCATGCGTTGGGTGCGGTACATTCCACCTTCCACCAGAAATTAAAATTCGCCACGCCAGAAGGTATCATGGAGATCCGGGGGGACCAAGCGTCCGCGAAAAACTGTTTTTATTCGGCCGTTCGAGCCGGGGCATCCAGCCAGGAGAAGGGGCGAGCACCGGAAGAAATTATGGAAAAATAGCAATTACAGTCCGGGCGTCCAGGAATGGATGACCCCCGGATAGACCCGACTGAGCGGTCAGTGGAAGACCTCCGGAAGGTGCCCTTGATAGAAGGAGAAGAAGAGAGGTATTTCCTAGTTGGAACCTCGATGCCCACAGCCGAACAAGAGGAGATGATCAAGTTCCTAAGGGGGAATACAGACGTGTTCGCCTGGAACGAAATGGAAATGACAGGGGTAGACCCCGAGATAATCACTCACAGGCTGCATGTTGACCCGTCGCACAAGCCAGTAAAGCAGAGGCCACGACGCATGGCCCCGCATCACACCAACGCGGTCAACGAGGAAATCGACAAACTCCTGAAGGCCGATGCCATTCGAGAGATACAGTTCCCAGAATGGCTGTCCAATACGGTCTGCGCAAAGAAGAAAGGGGGAAATGGCGTGTCTGCGTAGACTTTACAGATCTGAACAAGGCATGTCCCAAGGATGACTACCCCCTGCCAAAGGTGGACCAGCTGGTAGATGCCACAGCCGGATATGAACGAATGGACTTCCTGGATGCCCGAGCAGGATATCATCAGATCCCTCTTTATCCCCCGGATCAGGAAAAGACGGCATTTATCACTCCGAAGGGAGTTTATTGTTATAAAGTGATGCCGTTTGGACTGAAGAACGCCGGGGCAACATACCAGAGGCTGATGAATCGGATGTTCAAAAGGCAGATCGGCAACACCATGGAGGTCTACATAGACGATATGCTGGTGAAGAGCAAACGGAGTTGTGATCATCTGACAGATTTGGCGGATACCTTCTCCACCCTCAGGGAGTATGGGCTGAAGCTGAATGCGGCAAAGTGCGTTTTCGGAGTGGAGTCCGGTAAATTCCTCGGATATCTGGTTAGTCAACGAGGAATCGAAGCCAACCCGGATCAGATTAAGGCAATCCTGGACATCCGAAGCCCTCGCACTGTCCGAGAAGTCCAGAAACTCACAGGGATGCTGGCTGCACTTAACCGTTTCGTCTCACGCTCCTCGGATAAATGCAAACCCTTCTTTGGAGCAATCAAGAGTGCTGGGAAGAATATGTGGAGCCAGGGGTGCGAGGACGCCCTGGCTGGGATCAAAGAATACCTAAGGACTCTTCCAACCCTGTCCGTCCCCATCCAGGGGGAGATGCTGTTCCTGTACCTGGCAGTTTCTGAGTTTGCGGTAAGCGGGGTACTTATCCGTGAGCATGAGCACCGCCAGAAGCCAATTTACTATATAAGCAAGGCACTCCTGGATGCCGAGACAAGATATCTACCCCTGGAGAAACTGGCTCTGTCCTTGGTCACCACTGCAAGGAAACTGCGGCATTATTTCCAGGCGCACCCAATCACTGTCCTGACCGATCAGCCCTTGAAAGCAATCTTGAGAAAGGCGGAACTCTCCGGAAGGATTTCCAAGTGGGCAGTGGAGTTGGGGGAGCACGACATTCATTTCAAACCCCGAACTGCGATAAAAGGTCAGATATTGGCAGACTTCATAGCTGAGTTTTCAGGGGAGCATCCCGTTCTAGAAGGACCACCTCCTCCCGACTTAGCGTCTCCAACGAATTATGAAGGATCGCCATGGCTTTTGTGTGTGGACGGTTCGTCAAATAGTAAGGGGTCCGGATCGGTGTCTTGCTGACCTCTCCAGATGGGATTATTGCGGAGCAGGCCATTCGGCTGGGATTCAAGGCTTCGAATAATGAAGCTGAATACGAGGCACTCATCTCAGGACTTCGGTTAGCTGAGGCGACTGGAGTTACCAATTTGATCGTGCATTGCGATTCTATGCTGGTGGTCAATCAAGTCAACGGAGAGTTCGAAACGAGGGACCCTAGGATGAAGGCGTACCATCACCAGGCGACGACCGTAATCCAAAGGTTCGGCCGGTTTGAAATCAAGCAAGTGTCCCGCGACAAGAACACACATGCCGACGCCCTGGCTTGTCTAGCCTCGGCGGTGGACTCCTCCCAGTCGCGCAGGATCACCATTGAATATCTTCCTACATCCTGCATAGACCATGCTCCCGAGGCACTGGTCATCCAGGACGCACACAGGCCGCCCAGTTGGATTGATCCCTTTCTCAGGTTCCTAACAACAGGAGATCTCCCGGAGTGTTCAAAGGAAGCAAGAAAGATAAAACTCAAAGCTCCAAGATTTTGGGTCTCTCCGGATCAGAAACTGTATCGGAGGTCTTTCTCAGGGCCTTACTTGCTATGCGTCCAAGAAGACCAAGTACAAGACCTTCTCTATGAGGTACATGAAGGAATATGCGGGGGGCACTCTGGGGGGCGATCTATGGCACACCGCATCATGTCTCAGGGATATTGGTGGCCGCAAATGCAAAAGGATGCGCGCGCATACGTCCAAAAGTGCGACCAGTGTCAGAAGTTCTCCCCTGCAATCAGGCAACCCGCGGGGGACTTACACCCCCTGACCAGCCCTTGGCCATTCGCCCAGTGGGGGCTCGATTTGGTTGGACCCCTGCCTAAGGCTCCGGGAAATAGGAAATTCCTCATTGTGGCCACGGATTACTTCACCAAGTGGGTAGAGGCGGAGCCGTTGACTCATATCCGCGACATAGATGCCAAAAAGTTCGTCTGGGAGAACATAATCATCAGGTTTGGGATTCCCCGGGCACTGGTGTCGGATAATGGGACTCAATTCACCGGCGGGCGTTTCAAGTCTTTCTGTGAGCAACTCGGGATCCGTAACTTCTACTCCACCCCTGCCTATCCACAAGCCAACGGCCAGGCAGAGGCCTCCAACAAGACAATTATCAATGGGATCAAGAAGAGGTTGGAGAAAGCCAAGGGAAAATGGGCCGAAGAGCTATTAAACATTTTGTGGGTATACAGGACCACCCCTCGGTCCTCGACAGGGGAAACTCCGTACTCCCTGGCATACGGAATGGAGGCAATCATACCCCTCGAAGTAGGGCTCCCGACCATAAGGACCCAAGCTTTCGACGAAGGGGGGAATGACCGTCAACTGGGATTGGATTTGGATCTGGTGGAAGAAAGAAGGGAGGCAGCCGCCTTGAGGATAACTAAGTATCAGGAGAAGATTTCCCAACTATACAACAGAAAGGTCAAGGCGCGAGAATTCCAAATAGGCGATCTGGTCCTCAGAAGGGTGACGGCCAATACCCGTGATCCAACAGAGGGAAAAATGGGACCTAACTGGGAAGGCCCTTACAAAGTGATATCAATCGGGGGCGCCGGGTCGTACAGATTAGAAGGCATGGATGGGAAACTTGTAATACGACCATGGAATGTTATGAATCTAAAGAAATATTACTTTTGAAGTATTCTCTCCCTCAAGTGCTTGCCAACGACAAAGATAAAGGGCAAGGCCCTGGGGCAGAGTTCAAGGACTCCTGTCCCCGAAGCAAACACAGGAGCAAGCCTCCTGCAAGGGTAAGGCCCTGGGGACAGAGTTCAAGGACTCCTGTCCCCGAAGCAAACACAGGAGCAAGCCTCCTGCAAGGGTAAGGCCCTGGGGACAGAGTTCAAGGACTCCTGTCCCCGAAGCAAACACAGGAGCAAGCCTCCTGCAAGGGTAAGGCCCTGGGGACAGAGTTCAAGGACTCCTGTCCCCGAAGCAAACACAAGAGCAAGCCTCTTGAATGGGCAAGCAACCCCGAAGACAGTTCCAAAAAAAAAAAAAAAAAAATTTTTTTACTATACGCAAAAACAGAAAGGAGTACTCATTTCATTTCAAGAAGAAGGGGCTTTGCGTCCCCAAAGGCTACAAAAGAAAATAAAAGGGGTACAATCAAAAAAAAAAAAAAGAGCAAAAAGGGGCTATCATCTGGCTCCAGGCATCTCCAGAACATCAGCCGAGGGCGAGTCAGCAAAAAATGGTTGAGAAGCTTCTAGGGCAGGCAGGAGAGGTACTTCGGCAAACAGGGAGACCTTGGGCAACTTGAGGATCAGGAGCATGGTCCGACGGGGCGTCCTCGGACAAATCCACTATCACTGCCTCGGGAGGATCCGCCGAGACTTGCACCGGCGTTGGGACCTCATCCTCGGCAGCAACCTCTGCTTCGGCCCGTGCCATCTCTGCCGAGGGCACATACTTGTGCATTTGGAAGAGCGGGGAGTCTGAGGGGATTCCAGCAGACTGGAGCGCCTCGTCCCACCCTTTCTTGAAGAACTCCTTGCTGTTTTCTTCAAGAGCAGGGAGCACGTCATCGGCAAACTCCTCCCGAAGTTGCTCCTCCGATTTTCTGTTCAGTGCCTCGGCTCTGATCCGGTCCAGCTCCTGGGTAAGAGCCAGACAGCTTTCCTCTGAGCCTACGACCCTCTCCTCCGCAGCAGAAAGCCGCCGCGTTTGCTCGGTAATCCTCCCTCAGCATCGGCAAGGGCAGCACTTAGTTTTCAGCGCCAACCTTAGCCGATTCGGCGTCCTTGAGGAGTTGCTCGATTTGAGCAGCCTGCCCCGCCAGGGTAGAGTCCCTGGCAGCTACATCCTCCATTGCTCGGGCGAGGGCCCCCTCCGCCTCCTCCTTCTGCTCTCGGGCCCTCTGGAGGTCCATCCTAGACCCGTGGTACCGAGCAGCTATTATGGAGATCTGCTGGGTAGCCTGCAAAGGAAGGAAAAAGTGTTATCACAAAAATGGAAAGCAAGAGTGAAGGAACCAAAGCAAAAATAAACTCACCACCAGGGAATTCTGGATGATGGAGCGGAACAACACGTTGGTTGATCGCCCCCTATGAGCCGCCATGTCAGCCTCGAAATGCAGTGTCTCACTCACTGCATTGGCGACATGAGGATCCAGCAAAATGGAATCATCGACCCTGATCACTCTCCACTGTAGGCGGAAGGGGAGGAGGAGTCTGCTGCTGCTGTTGTTGCTGTTGTCGTGGCTGTTGCTGCTGCTGCTGCTGCTGTTGTGGAGGAGCAGGGGGTAATCCACGGGCCCTCCCGCTTTGCTGCTGAGCGGGAGGTGCCCTGGATCCTCGGCCAAGGCCATCATGCCGATGTTTGACCCTTCTCTCCTCCTCCACCTGAGGATCCCGGTCTCGCACCTGACCCCGACCGAGGACCCTTGAGGATGGGGTGGAACTGGTCCCTGCAGAGGGGGTGCCGCCGGTCGTTCCTCGACCCCTCCCGGCTGCGAGGGCTTGCCTCTGCCTAAGGAACCCCAAATCAATGCGAGAGGTGCTGGACATCGCTGCCTCGAGGGCGTCCTCGGCGTCTAAGGATTGAAGAACTTGGAAGTCTGGCCACAAGTCTCCTCCCGAAGTCCCCACCTCGGCGTCTAAAGGAACAACGTCCTCTCTGACCCCGAGCTCTTCAGCAACTCCCTCTACCTCTGCCTCCGAAGCCCGATCCGGGTCTTCCTCCAAGTTTTCCTCAACCTCTAGCCTCGCCGCCTGATCGAAGAGTTTAGACCACCGCGACGGCTCAAAAGGCTGAGGAAGCTGGGAAAATTTCTTATACCCGGGGGTATAATTCAGCAGGATGTGAGCAGCACGGCCAAACCCGTTGTCGCCCGTGAATCTCCAAATCGTGATTAGGTCGGCAAAGTTCACCAGCGACCGAGGGGGAGGAGCTGTTTCCCGGGCAGGAATATCTGCACAAACAAAATAGTCATGAGCATGGGAAGTCTGGAGAAAGAAATAATAAACCCAAAGGAACCGACGTACTTGTCGTTCTCCATTTCAGAGGGCATAACAAGTCATTATACTCGGGACCAACACCTCTCTGCCAAGATCCCTTGAAGATAAGAATATCATCCTTGTACCCTTGTCCGAGTCCGGAAAATGAGTTACAAGGTACATAGAGGGGTCCCTGGCTTTGAGGTAGAAGTGTTGGTGAGGCATGACTCTCAGGAGGGAATAACAAAAAAGGAGGTCGTTGAGCCCAATATTTACCCCGAGGCGCCTATGGAGCTCTAAGACCCCCATGATTATTCGGAAGACATTAAGGCAACATTGCCCGGGGAAGAGGCGGAAATGAGAAAGGAACTGAAGGAGTAAGGGGGGTAAAGGAAACCTAATTCCTCCCTCTATTATGACCTTAGTATAGAAGGGCATGGCATCCTTGGCCCCGAGGGTAGAAGAGTGCACCACCGGGTCAAAATCCTCTACGTCTACGCATGGAGGAATGCCGTACTTGACCCTAAACCTATTGATCTGCTCATCGCCTTTTACCTTATATTTCCCCGACCCCGAAGGACCAGCCTGAGGATTCTCGGGAGCAGGGCGACGACGAGGCATCTCTAAGAAAGTAAGAAAGAAGAGGGGATTTGTTCTTGAAAATCCCTGAGGAAGTTTCCCGAGGGTTAAATCGCTATGTATCGACCGGATGACACCTCCAATCAATCGGAAAACAAAAGGCTAGGAGGAAGAAAAGAAAGAGGATTCTGAAACTCACCCGAATGTCAAAATGGAGTTTTTTCTGGAAAACCTTAAAGTGACTCCCTCCAAAAAGTTCAGAATCAACGATGGGTCTGTTGGCTTTAAGATTTTAAGGAAGAGTGGGCAGTCGACGATGGAAGAAGAAACAAAACTCCGGCGAAGATTCAAGAAGAGGTTCTCTTGAGAAAGTTTGAAATGGAAAAACGAGGAAAACGGAAGAGGAGACCCCTTTATATAGAGGCAATTTTCATCATTGGGCACGAGAAACGAAACGGCGCATTTAATGCGCACGACATCCCAAGCCGGGGAAAGCGGCTCGAGGCAATGATGAAGGACTGGTGGTAGTTGGGAAACCCTTCGTCTCCTTACAACGCATGTCCTCGGTGTCAGAAGATCGAAGGCTGGGGGGCAGTTGATGGGACTTTTCTGAAATACCCTATGATGAAGACACGTGTCCTCGGTTTTACTAGAACAATGTTGCTAAGATCAAGCACCATCGGCGCACGAATGTCCTCGCCCCCGAGGTACCGTCATATAGGATCTTACATTCAGTATATTTTACAACCGACACATGTTCTCGGTCTGATATGTACCTCGGTCGGCATACCTCCCTCGGTCCCCGAGATGAGCCTTTCCTCGGTGCCGAGAGGTACCCCGTCCTGGACGCTTCCTCTACTCCAGGAAAGCTATTGACGTACAGGTCACTAGCCTAGGCTAGTCTAGGCTATTCATCATGACCTCGTCTTACACAAGTAATGTCAGAACGTACTGGAATACAGAGGTCACAGCCAATAGGGGATGGACGCGTGACATATAATATCACATCAAAGACAGACAAACCGCATGCCGTTGCTGACACGCGACTTGGGAAAGCAAACAATTAATTGCACCATTCCCTTGATGAGACCGCATTCAATGCGGTAAGGTTCGGAAATGAAAGGCAATAAATGCTCCTAATACAGAGCATTTATTGCATCCTCCCCGAGAGGAGCACATTGTACCGTCGGCATCCCGATGACCCAGTATTGATTGCTCGGGACCCCGAGCAGTTAATTAGAGAAGACATTCCTCATCAGAATCAATGCGCACGCTACCTGTGCCTAATGATCACCTACTGACCACACTGACAGCAATCATGAGCTTTTAAGGTATAAATACTCCTTGCAAAAGGCAAAGCGGGTATGCAACAACAAACTCTCTACTACAATACACACAACACACTCAGTGTTTTCTCCTTCCTCTCTCTCTCTCTCTCTCTCAAAGACTGACTAGATCGTCGGAGGGGATACGCCGAAAAATACTCCGGCGCCCTTCTAACTTGTTCTTCTTTGTTCCAGGATCTTCTTTCATCCTCATTGGATCGTTCCTTCCGCTCCCCCAGGGTCTCCCGTTGCCGTTCCAAGTTACCACCGGATCTCGCAGGCTGTTCTAGGCAGCGTGTTTGGTCACTCAACCGGTTCACTCAAGTTCACCAAGGGAGAGATCTGTTCTCGTTTTTTATATTGTGCAGGATCCTGCACGCACAGAACCAGCAACACAGCCCAGGTACAACCCCTCTCTCTCTATCTCTCTCACAACACAATTGCAAACACACAAAACTCACACACACACACACACACAACACACTGTAAGGGGTAGAACCCTCTACTAAGGATTTCGGCTTGACCTGGGTTAACCCACGCGGGCAACCCCCCAGTAGCCTTTACCTCTCAATGCCCGCAGGAGCTACGTCCCACATCGACTGAGAGTCGTCTCCCCCCCTCGCATATAAGCCCTTGCACTCAAAGGAGGAGGTACCCACCTTTTTGTAAGGGGTAGAACCCTCTACTAAGGATTTCGGCTTGACCTGGGTTAACCCACGCGGGCGACCCCCCAGTAGCCTTTACCTCTCAGTGCCCGCAGGAGCTACGTCCCACATCGACTGAGAGTCGTCTCCCCCCCTCGCATATAAGCCCTTGCACTCAAAGGAGGAGGTACCCACTAGGCACCTGATCAGGTCGCTAGTGGGTACCTCCTCCTTTGAGTGCAAGGGCTTATATGCGAGGGGGGGGAGACGACTCTCAGTCGATGTGGGACGTAGCTCCTGCGGGCACTGATAGGTAAAGGCTATTGGGGGGTCGTCCGCGTGGGTTAACCCAGGTCAAGCCGAAATCCTTAGTAGAGGGTTCTACCCCTTACAGGTTCCATGACAGAGAGAGGGAGCCGAGTAGGAGGGTTGTGCTGATGGTTCCATGGCAGATGGGCGAGAGAGAGGGATTGAGAGAGAGGAACATCTAATGAGCGCCTGAGTTAGGCCGGGCTTGGGTGACGTGTAGGATTTTGGTTTTGTGTAGGGTGTATTGTAGATCTTTGGTTTAAGTTAGAAGATTTTTGATAAAATTTGGGCCATTGAATGAAAAATAGATTCATTCTGAACCGTTTTTGCGTTTTCCAATTGGATTAAAATTGAATTAAAGTTTGAAGTGAAAAAAAGTTTAAATTGGACTCTATCTTATTAATATAAATGTGTGATAAAATCTAAATTTTTTAATATGCCAAAAAAATATTTTTAATTCATGAATTATATGAGTCAAATCAAACGCGACACAATACTTGACACGATTTATTCTTGGGTTGTCTAATTATTATTTAGATGTTTAATATGATTAATTAAACTGGTTGGTTATGATTGACAAATACTTGACACGAACGTGATATGACACGACCCAATATAATTCGAGTCACATGTCCTAAGATTTGGTCATGGTTTATGAAAGGGGAAACTTGGAGTAGAAGTGAAATTTGAGTAAGTCAATTTAATATCCAACTCAGCTCAACCCAAAAAAAATAAATATATTGAGCAAAGTTTGGATAAAAAATTATCAATTCAATTTAAATTCAAACAATACTCAATTTATGTCTCTACTTTTTAGGATCCAACCCAAATAAATGAATTTTGAATCAACCCAATTTATATCAAATTTACGTTCTAGTTGCGTAACTTGAGATTCAAACTTTAATTAAATTATATTTCAACTTGAATTTTTATCTATGTTATCTACCTCAAAATCAAAACCTCAATTGAAGTCGATTTTGATTCAAATTCCACTCCTTACTTGCATATCATCCAATTTAAAATTTTAACCATGAATAACTCTCATATTGAAAATTTTGAATTAAACCCATGTTGAGAGTTTTAAAAATTTTGATTTAACTTGAGTTGACTTTAATTGTCTTACACCACTATATTAGCTAGGCTGTGACATGAATATTGATATTTAAATTAAATAAATTGGTGATTTTACTATTTGGATTTATTAAGGGTATTTCAAAATCTTGTTTACAAACTTAATTAACAGTTTAGTTTGGTCTAGAAATAACGAGAGTGCTAAGGTTTTTTTTTTGTAGGTTAGGGGTGATTTGAGAAATAACATATCGATAGGACATAAATTGAAATTTGTCAAACAATATAAAGTAATCCACAATGCAATGTAATTTTACTTTTAGTGACATAATTAATTTAGTTACTAAAAATATGGAAGTTTTAGTGGCGACTTAACCATTACTAAAAATATAAAAGTTTTAGTAACAACACCAATGTTGTCACTAAACTATGAAAGTTCTAGTGACGACATCAAAGTCACCACTAAAACTATTAGTGTTTTAGTGACGATATCAAAGTTATCACCAAAATTTTAAAAATTTTCAGAGACTATTAATCTCGTTACTAAAAGTAATTGTTTATTATTTTGAGTGACGAACAAAAAATTCAACACTATTTATCCAATTTCTCACACTTTTAGTGACGAAGTGATGATAATTATTCATCACTAAAAGTTAATTTTTTATGATAAATAGTATTGCCGTCACTCGTTCTGGATCATTATTGACAAATTCACATGTCATAGCTAAAAAGGTATCATTAATGACAAAAATAACTTGGGTCACTAAAAAATTTGTCCCTAAAGTCCATAATTGTTGTAGTGAAAGTTGCATTTACATATCTCTTGCAAAGTAATAGTTAAATACATCTTTACTTTTTCGCCGAAATCTCACTCTCTCTTGCTTGAAAGGTACTTCGAAAAACATGTTATCAAATGGTTTGTTGGCTTTTATTACCGATGAATTCTGAGAGTTATTTGTATCTTTATGAAAAAATGTTAAATAAATGAAAATTGAACACTGATGGTGTAAATTAATGTGAACAAACATAAGGTTAAAATTATTCCTTGCAAGTTGGGTATGAGCTTCTAGGCTCGTGAGGATCGCGACAAAGAATTTCAGGAATTGGGGTGATTTATACAGTGAAAATATAATGGTTCACCAGTTCGGGAGTTCGACTAATCCACTATTCAATGAATATTCTTACTCCTTCTATTTCAATAATGAGGGGTGAAATTTACAATTTGCCTCATCTGCAATTAGAGGCATTATGCAGTATTTATAGAACTGTTTCTTGTTCCCGGGGAATCTGCACCGAGATCATTACCATTTATCCGAAGAATCCTCCTTAATCTTAGGAGAGAATTTTGGCTGGTTGATAAATCTATGCCTTGTTTGTAGCTTGGTCATTTGTTTGGGGAGTGTTCTCTATTATCCAGCTAGCCTTTCCTTATGATTGTTTTTTGCTGGTGCGAGGTCGGGGCTCTTTAGATCTGAGAGTTTTATCTGACCTCCTTGTCTGACCTCTACGTTTGAGCACATACTTGAAATTTATTTGAGATATTATCAAACACTAAATAGAGCTAATGTTTTCTATCACGTGATAGACCCAAATGTCATTTTCCACATAAAAAGGATAAAACTATTAAAACATAGTGATACCGACATTTCAGAACAAAAGTTTGGCATCGACATCATATATGGTTAGGCACACCTAGCTACCAGTTGCTTGACACATACATCTTTTTGTCTAAGTTAGGCACGTCAATAACAACCGATGACCAAGCAATTTAATCCATGGCGGTAATTTGACGGTTTGTCTCAATTCAAACCATCTATAACTAAAGTGGTTTACTGGCAAGATAGCATCTCGTAAGGGACCTTTCGGTAATGTTCATGCAGGTTCAATTCACAAGGTATAAACTGTTGACTTGCTTTTAACAGTTTGGTGGGACTGAGATCGAACTATAATTCTAGTTGTCTTTGGGGAATGCATGTAGAGCTCACCGTCTGGGCCTCTCTGGAGGACTATTCCAACGAGTTCGAACTATTATAGTCATGTTTATACATGTGTTCCATGCCAGTTGCCCCTTGCCACCTCTTTTTGGCTAATAAGCAAAAAAATAAATAAATCCATAAACAAATAAAACAACAACAAAAACCACCATTGTTACATCCACAAGCATAAAGAAAATCAAAGACAATAAATGGGTCATCAGAGTGACTTGAGACTATTTTTTTCAAATAAATAAATAATTATTATTGAGCACGACAAAATTCCATTCACGGTGGGAAAAGTTCCTATTTTATTGGAACAAATACAGCTAAGAATGCAATTGTGCATCAAACTCAACATTGCAAAAGTCTGACTTCATTAATATTGGATACCTTCCACACACCCCAACCCCAAACATGAAGAAAATTGATCCCAAGGCAAAAGGGGATTATAACTATTATGCGATTACTGGGAGGATGAAAAGTTGAAAGAATAAATAAAATATCATATTTGGTAAGGAAGGAAAGTATGAATGACGGAAAAATTTATGAATTAACTTTTTTTTCAACTCACCAAAATCAATTCCTCCAAAATCAGAAGAAAAGTAGATGGAAAGTTAATTATTTGTGTTGATATGTATTGTATTTGTCTATATATCTTATGTATACATTAATTTCATATAAAAATACAATGGTAAAATATGTATATATATTTTAAAAAATTTTAAAATTTAATTTTAAATGAAAAATAAAAAATAAAAATTTTAAATTTAAAAAAAAATATTTTTTCCATCTTAACTAAGAGTGAAAATTTTTTAGTCAACACGATAACACGACTCGAACTCGATACGAAAATAAATAGATCAACTCACAACTCGATACGACACAATTAATTAAATGAGTTAAGTTAGATTTTACTAATATTCGAGACAAATTCGTAATGATTCAACACGAATTTGACACGACATGACTCGACTCTATTGTCACCTCTAAATTTAGCTAGTACAAAAAAAAAATATCATTTTTATTTTTCATCCATCCAACCAAATACAAAGGAAGAAAATGTATTCCTCCTACTTTTCATCCTCCCTACCAAACGGAACATAAGATTAATATTCTTTAAACATAATAATTTAACTAAATTTATATATCTATTCTGAGTGGCCCATAATATTAAAAGCTATTTGTCAATCAAATAATGAATTTAATCAAAAAATCATACAATATCAGTATCAATATGTGTAAGTATCATTATTGAAAACTACCTTTTAGGTAACTCACAATACACTTTTGATACATTGAGAGTATAATATTAAAAATTTAATAGTTGAGATTATAAAATAAGAATCTTAAAATTTTTTAAAATATAAAATGCAAAAAATCCTAATTATTTAGACATACAATCGGAAAGCAGCGGGTGAAGAGTAAAGATCGGAGATCTGAACCACTGTCTGACCGCGTGAACCGCTCCTTCTAAGCTGGTCTAACACAAGACAAGACAAGACGTGCGGTTTAAAAATCCGATAGAATAATCCTGTCGTCATATTCTCTGTCCCTCTCCTGTCTATTTGTGTATCTGATATCTAACTCACTCGGACCCTCTTGAAACACACACAGCACGCACGCACGCACTCGTTCCGTCTCATTCCTCACCACCTTTCAATGTAAGCTCTCTCTCTCTCTCTCTCTCTCTCTCTATCTCTGTGTTCATATGGATGTGTGAGTGCTTACCCTGTCTTGTATGTGGTCTCTGATTTGGAGTGTGCTAGTTTACTCCGCAGTGGAGATAAGAAGAGATGGTTGTGTTCAAGGTTGGTCGTGTTGAAACGACACCGTTCGATGGCCAGAAACCTGGGACTTCTGGTCTGAGGAAGAAGGTAATTTCTAGATTTGGCAATATAGTTGTTTAAGTGGTACCATTTGATCTAGAACATTTGCTTGAACCTTTGATCTTGATTACAGTAACTCAATTTGATATGTTCTTTCAAAACATGATTGCATATATATATTTGTAAAATTTGAACTGGTGCGTTTCTTTTCCGTATGAAATTTGCATATTTATTTCAGTGTACGAGCAATTCTTTTCCATTTGATCGATGTTTATTCGAATTAGCTGGTTAATTTTGAAATTTGAACTTTGATTTTGCTGTGTATGAGCAATTATTCTCAGTGTTCAGATGATCTTATGAATATATAGCACTTAATTAGATCCTGTTTATATTTCGCAAATGAGTGCTGGGAATTTTATAAGATCATTGAGCTCGATAATTTAAAGGATAAGAATTTCATCGTATGATTCTTTATGTTGATTTGTAATTTTTAAAGAGTGAGCTGGAGTAGAATCCAACTTAATGCAGATGATGAATTAGATCATTCTGATGTGAACTCACTTGCAATAGATGTAATCACGTAAATATATTTCTATTAGTCCACACAAAAAACAGTATCTTTTGTGTTAGTATGACATCTAACTTATGTTACATGGACCTGAGTATGATTGTCAGGTGAAGGTATTGATCTATGCATGAGATTCATATTGTCTCCAATGTCCAAATCTCATAATTTGTATTATTTCCAGGGCAAATAATATTTGATGTACCACAGTGATAAAAATGGGCATTTTCCTCATTTTATATCAATTTTGCCACAACACCAACTATCACAATAATAAATTGTCATTACCGGTTTGGTTCATGTTAACGGTGGATGCTGGGAGGGGAGTATTGTTGACACAAGTTTGTGGTTTTGCGTATGAAGTCAAACTGGTGCCTATAATGTTAGGTGTATGGCCTGCAGCTAATCTGCCCATCCCCGGAATATATTCAAGGAATATAATTTATGATAAACTAGATTGTTGTAGATTTTTGATTGGCACATTTGCTGGGAAGTGTTGCACAAATATAACATACCTTTACCCTGCCAGCAATTGTCTGACATCGGTAGGTGATGCATTTGAAGAGTGCATGTAACGTGAGATCCAATTATCTATTGTTAATGTTGTTTTCTTGATCGTGGGGGCTTCAATGATTTCTCTACTGCTTTGGACCCTTTTGTTCCTTGGTGATCTAATAATTCTCTTGTTTATGTGTGTGTGCACCAGTTGAAAGTAGTTTTATAATATGTATTTTTGTCTATTAAATTTGCATGCCGTAGTATTTAAAATATATGAATTGACAACCTTTGATTTGATTATATGAGTGAAAATAATTTATAGAAGTCATATATAGGCTTCTGATCACAAGGTTTTATCAGCATGGTATTGGGTGCTGTTACAGATGAAATGACTGTCAAGTTACCCACATGCCATATAGTTACATTTTTTGGTGATGACAGTTTTCTGTAATTAGCTGGAATATGTGCTTGTTGGTTGCTTTGGACAATCTGAATAGCTTTTATTATTTGATCTAATAAAATGGTGTCTGTGTATTTTTGCAGGTGAAAGTATTCAAGCAGCCTAATTACTTGCAAAATTTTGTTCAGTCAACATTCAATGCCCTTACAACAGAAAAAGTTAGAGGTAAGGGTTTTGTTATTTATTGTTTGGTTTTCTCGTACAATTTGAGATGAAAGTCTTGACTGGGGTATTGAAATTTTAACATGCAATAAATGAATTTCAAATGCTGTAGCAGTTTTGAAGTAGTTGAAATCCAAAATCTATATGGTTATCACAAAAATGTTTCAAAGATCTATATCTGTGCAAGCAATGTCTACTTTAATGTGGATTGTAGGCCACTGACTACATCATGTTTGCATCTTTCTCTTATTTTGAATTGTATGGAACAAGATTTCTTTCTCAAAATTCATTAGATGTGTTATTGAGAAAAAAACCATGGAACAATGCATTTGTTAAATCGCGGAAAGAAGTTGGACTCCATTACAAGGACAATTTTGGGGTTATTTAAAAAATATGGTTATCATCAACTATCTCATTGTCTGTAAACAACCTCCTAGGAGTGAGGATGTCCATCTGTTCTATATGAAGAAATTGTTATTATTCCAGTAAAAACGATATTCAAGAGCATTTATTTTTAAAATTATGATCTACTCATTCAGTCGAAGAGGATCGGGATCTTATTATTAAGACACAACTAAGAAAACGAAGTTGTTCTTTTCATATTGTCTGTGATTAAAGCATGGATATGGTATGTAGAAAGTTAAATTTACTTAGGGGATGGACCTTGGTGTAGCATTAGGATTGCTCTACTTGACCTATGCATCAATGCCCCATTCGTGGAAATGAACCCTCCGCATGCGAGAACATTTCCACCATATGCAAGAATAAGATTGCATGCACTTGATTCTCTCCAAACCTCTCACTGACGTTAGTCTCGTGCATTGAGTTGTCATTTTCTTAGTTATGAGGTTAGGAGTGCTTTATGACGCACAACAATGCACACGTATAGTTAGACAGAAGATGCCAAGTTGTATGAAGCTGAAATGACTTTTATGCAATTGATAGGAAGATAGAGAGAGAGAGAGATAAAGGACATTTGGTTCAATTTCAAGATGGGGCTCACTTGAGAGTTCTCAAATTTAAGTTTTAGATTGCATTGAGGTACTTTTTTTAATATCTTTTCGAGCTAATATGTTAGATTTTTCATTTAATTTATGTTACATGATGCAAGAGCAAGCTGATATAATTAAAAAAACTTCCTACACTTAATGTTTCGACATTTTAGTTTTACATGTACCAGTATCATTTATGGTAGTGGTTTAGTGATGTGACACTCGCATGGGAGCCGACATTAGTCTCTACTTTTAGTAATTTACTTGTAATAAGGTACTTATGACGTACATCTGAATTAGAATATTTCTATTGTTTGGACTTAATTTGACCTGGATATTTGGTTTTACTTTCTTTTGTATGTGACTTATGACATCTTTGTAATATGAGGGAAGTGAAGCGAGCATTGCAAGAGCTATCTATTCCATTGGGGAGATGGCAAGGGAAACGCACCCAAACTCATAGGCAATGACGTTTCCGAGCTACCACATTCACGCATGCTGCGGGGGATCATATGCAGTTACCCAGTCTACCTGTTCAAGCGAGCACTTGCAAGCAGCTAGAACGTACATTGTACAAGATGTCGCTCACCTCCTCGTATGCTCTTCCCTATAGCCCTATAGCCCTCACGTAGAAGGGAGAGCTATGAGTTCGTTCTCTCATTCCCATTAGAATAAAAAAGAAAGAACGTTTTGAGTGCACCAAGATTTGCTTAAACTAGCACCCTACAAGTTCTTTTGCGTACACTAGGTATTGTCTAAACCAACACCCTACCAGTGTTTTTCCTTTATTTCTCTCTAAGAACTATAAATTTAAGACCTTGTTCTCTTGTCTTCCTTACTGCATAATCATATTGGGTTTTATGAGTTTAGGGATGTTAGTGCTTGAGTTCCTTTTGTCTATGTATAGAAATGATTTATGTGTCTTAGCATGTTGCATTGTCCAAAGGAGTATGTTTGCTAACCATTGCTCTCTCTCTCCCCCCCCTCTTTCCTTCCAATCATGCTTTCTCGCCTTTGGTGCCCATGAGTCAGAGCACTTATTGAGATCATGATGTTCCCGACATTAAGCGTTGCCTTTCTTTCCACTATGTTTCTTGTTGGAGATCATTGTCTTCTAATATATCTCTTTCGTGGCAAAACAATGCTCGCTTTTTATCTGGCTATTCGCTTTTGGATGGTTCAACCCTATTGAATGAATTAACAAGTTTGGTTATTTATAAGGAATACAATTAACTGTCAAATTTTGTTAGTCCTATCGTAGATATAAGAGAGATTTGGGTATGACGTATTACGCTGTAGTGTTTGGAAGATATCTTATTGATTAGATAGAGATTGGGATATAACAACTTTCACAAACTTAAATATAGAGTTTAGTCTAGCTTTGGCCAAGAACGCAATGTTGGAATTTGTATAGCAGTCTGACGGTGAAGAAGTTTTCTAGCCTTTTGTATATGCATTCAAAATTTATTGTGTGTAGTCACAAAAGCTTTGTTTAATACTTATCCTCTCACTTGAAGAATGCAATTGCTAATGTAGGAATGAGATCGAAAAAAGCTAAGAATTTGCTTTACCCCTATAAGTACAAGGCCAATATTAATATGATGGACACAGTTTTTTTGGGATGACAGTCTGTATTTTTGTCATCTACATATGTTGTGTGAAGAGAGTTTCTGTGCCACATTGAAAAATTAAGGCCAAGTAAGGTTGGTTTATGTGGTTGATACTTGATAGTTCTTTCACCATTGCCAATTGGTTGTGTTTGATGTTCTAACATGGGATCAGAGTTGGATGATTGAGGGGCTAGTTTTTCACCCATTTGAATTTTCAGTTTGTTGGTCTCTTTGCTTTAGTTTTGTTTGTCAGCCTGCATGTGAGCTTGGGTTACATGTGAGAGAATGGGTGGGGAGCGCTTGAATCCCACATTAAAGATTAGAACCACCCAATATTGGGTTATGCGGATGCAGAGTCTCTTCATCCATTCCAAGAAATAGTCAATTCAACAAAATTTGTCCCTTTTTTTTAACTTCGGCTTGAGGGAGGGCTTTAAGCTTGTATGCCTTCATCTATTGATGGATAAATTTTAGTAAGTTTTGATGTGTTTTTTTTTTCTTTTTTTTAATTTTCCCTTAACCTAGTTCTCTCTTTGTCTTGCTTCATGTCCTAAATGGTTGTGGTTTTTTATTGATATTTTCTTTTTATGGGTTATGTTTATTTTTCGTTAACTACATGTTCTTTCTGCAGGTGCTACACTTGTTGTTTCTGGTGATGGCCGATACTTTTCAAAGGATGCTATCCAGGTATATTGTTATGGCAAATTATATCCAAGGCTTATCCTTGCGCTATTTGTTAATTTAGGAAGGATTCTGGTTGTCATTAATCATTTTATGAAGAAAGCAAATTTTGTCTATGTAGGTTAACTTTCATTTTACCTTTAAGGGTTTGCAAGCCTCATTGAATAGAGCAATAGCCTAGTGTTGGCATACAATTCACAGTTTAACTTCGAAGTAATCTGATGTGATGTTTCAATATTCGGCTTATGTGTTGGGTTTTGCAAAAAAATTTATTCTTCAAAATTTCTAAATCCATCCAATTATGTAGAATGTGAAGGAAATCAAAATACATTTGTTATGTAGTATGGAATGTATTCAACTCAACTGGACAAGGTTTTATCCCAACTATTTAGGGATGGACCACATGCATCATGTTCCTCCATTGTGTGTTCAATTGGAAGCAGTCATATTTATTTTTACTTGTATCGCTCTTTCTCACTGGTGTAGTAATAAGTCTTCTATAAACATGCCCAAACTATCTGGGTTGATTCTTTGCTAATTTATCTCCAATTGGTTCAATGTATACGGTTTTATGAATATACTCTGATTCTATCTTTTCTAGTTTTACAACGCAGCCATTTTCACTTTCTCTTTTCAACCACACCTAGTTTTGAACATGCTTTTTTAGTTGCCCTTGCCCAATTTTTTTTATGATAAAGTATTGTTAGTGCAATGCTTGTCTTGTAGGGTTGCTTTTTCGCCTTAATAGGTATATCTCGATCACACAATACACTAGATGCATTCCTTTTTTCATTTATCATATTTTAATTCTATGAGTAACATTGTCTCCAATCTTCCCCTCTTGGATAATTGACTCTATTTATCGAAAGTGTTCGCCCTTTGGTATCTATTGATATTCGATCTTTACCTCCTCCCAAATTGACCCTAAAAGTATTCTAGGTGCTTTTAATGTTGCAAACAACCTCTCTGCATGGGGATTTTTTTTTTCCGCGCGCCCCCCCGGGTGGGGTGGGGGGGGGGGGGTGAGACTGCATATATCTAACCTTCGCTAGATCTGTGGAGGGATTCTCGTGCACTAAACCACCTTTTCAATGCTACAATCTTTAAAGAAAGGAAAGAATGCTAAAGATCCTAAATTGCTTCACTAATTATTCTCAAAAAATTATGGATATTGTTTCCTTAAATCCACTGAATACCATGTTATATGCAAATGTGGAGCATGTTTTATGTACATGCATCTTAAGTTGCAACAAAAATGTGATCCAGATTGACACACTGAATGGGTACATGCGATCTTCTGTTACTGATAAGTGCTAACAATATGCACCATCAGTTTTCCCTTAAAAGTCTGTGGTATGGTCATGTATTCCAAATGTCAGAGTAATCAGCTTTTCTAATCTTCTCCCTCTCTCTGAATTGTCATGCCCATTCTTTTTAATTTTCCACTGAATGTGGATGATCCTCTGTTTAGTGGCTGACTGCGTTAGGCTCAAGTCCAGTTTGATTGACCTAAGTTCTCCTTTTGATGGGTCCAGATATGGCTGGTACGACCTCAACTTGAAGATTGGTTGATGAGTTGAGGCATCAAGAGACCAGGCCAATCAGTTTGATGAAACAGCCACATTTAGTGTGCCATGTATATTTAGAAATGTAAATTTACACTCTTGCGAGATCAGAATAATATATCTAAGGGGGTTAATAAAGCTATGCTTTTATTTCTGTGGAGAACATTTCCCATTCATCTGATACAATAGACACCCAATCTAGGTCTAATGTTATACCTAGGGACAACCCAAGAGCTCCGGTACAGCAAGCTTACCTCATGTTGTGCATGAATTATGGGTTGAATGTCCTGCTTGGAGGTTTGGGCTGGATCAAGTCCACTTGTGTTGTGTAACATAACTGAGTTGCCTTGATGGAGCATGTTAAACAAACATCTACTCTAAACACTTAAGCTGTTGAAGAGGGTGTAATTTAAGTATTTATACTTCAATAGAGTGGTTCTTGTTTTTAAATTTCTGAATGGTGACAAAGTTACACCTTTATTACTGATCATGTGATGTAATCTACTTGCTGCTCTGTGGGCAGATCATAATTAAAATGGCTGCTGCAAATGGAGTAAGGCGTGTTTGGGTTGGTCAAAATGGATTGCTGTCCACCCCTGCTGTATCAGCAGTCATACGTGAAAGAATTGGGCACGATGTAAGTTCACGCTTTCAACTGGCAACATTTAGCTGTGCTTGGAGCATTTTTTTTTTTTTTCGTTTCTTATGGTCATGGATGATGGTCGCTTTCAAATTTCATCATAGGGTTCTAAGGCAACTGGAGCATTTATATTGACTGCGAGTCACAATCCAGGTGGTCCCCATGAGGTGGGTATCAGCTATATCTGGCTATTTCTTAGTGTCTATACCCATCAAATTGTCTAGATTGGCAATCCGTGCTATGTTTTTCACGTTTCTGTTACCGGGATGAAATTGGTCATATCTTATTTTTACTTTTTAAAGCGTGATGTCATTGTCAATGAAATCAAGCACCTTCTTTGATTCTGTCATGGTTCTGGAGTTGTCTTTTCTTTTCAATGATCTTGAGGCCTCGTTACCTGGAAATATTCTGAACCCATGTTTAGATGCAAGCTGGAGGACCAAGCATTTGATATTTACTTCTCCTGGACTTGATAATGAGTTTCTCCGTGTAATTGTACACTGCCGTTTTTGTTACTCCAACCTCGATCATTTCCATAAAATAAGCATCCCCCACATTCCTTGGTGGAGTTATCTGATTGCCAG